>JAYMSP010001664.1:0-29860 GCA_036897095.1 Plantago elongata | reverse complement strand
CTATCTTGTACACAGACACCTCTCCAAAACAAAGTAAGTGGTTAAAGTAATCATTTTTCAAGGGAATAAATTTACGAGAAACAAGGTAATAGGCGTGTGTTCTTAAGAAGTACTCTCTTCTCCACTTAATAAGCCTTAATTATTAAGGTAATCTAAGAGGCAATCACTTAATAGTGTAACTACAAATTAATAAGCACAAAGGTATTCTCTCCTAAGGAAATAATTCTACTTATTATACTAGAGCGAGCATTTTAACTATTAAATTTAAGAAGTCTTATAACTTCCTACTATTACCTTTTAATAATTAAGTATCAAGTAAAGGAATAACTCTCTATCTCCCTTTATATGCATGTACCTTAATATTTAGGAAAATGATACTTTACTCTAAGAACTAGAGCAGCCTCTTACCGCGCTATCGAGAGGCTCTTATGTTAACCCTCTCTTTATAGTGGGGAGTGTATCCCTAGCTCTACTACTACTTTATAATGGATTAGCTACTGGTGCATATATAACATTGTAGAGTTAAATTTTACTCAAACATATTTAATTTAATTACTCCTTAGAAAACATTTATACTATTCGAGTGCCTTAATAAGATCTATTCTATAATGGAGCGTACATTCTTTTCCCTAAGAAATATAACTAAACTTGAACGAAACCATCAATATAGTATCTTTCTTTGGTTGGCCCAAAGGAGAAAACAACGGTTTCTTATGAACCGGGGGGTACCTTGCTTTGTTTTTGCCTAAAGAAGCCGGTTAGAAATGGATGCTTGTGCCCTTGTCTTATTTAATCCCTGCCTTTGATAAAAGACTTGAGTTGAGAGTACTGCGAATTTACACGACTTATCACGGACGCTGGTACTTTCTTGTTCTTGTGTGAAAGAAGAGGTTTTATATATAACCAAGGAATCTTTGCATATTTTATGTATCACTTAGGAATTCTAAATAAATACCCGTGAATAAAGAAAACATTACCCTTATTTATTACAAACAAATACCAAAATGCAAGGGAGAGAAGAGCTAGCTTCCTGCGCATACTCTATTATAAAATAGATTACTAAAATGCCTTCTACTAGATAGAGGATATTACACTTATTTTATAGAGAGTCCTGGATCTTTTACTTAATGGGTTTTCTTAATTCTGAGAAATCACTTAGACTACTTATATAATGTAGTAGGGTACTCTTCCCTCTTTTCTCTCAAAAGTATTAAAGTAATCTCTCTAATAATAGATTCGGCTTAAAAAGTATCACCTCTAAAACTTGGTTATCCAAGCTAACCGATATTGGCGCAACAGCCTACCAGTTTCTAGAGAGTGTATCGAAGAAGTACTCAGCGCGCTAAGGAAGTACGCCCAATTCAGTATGTTTTGGCAATGGCTAGCAAGACTTTTCGCATTTTCACAAGAAGCTTCTACAAGGGAAAGTGTGCCCTGGTATACTTTTCTACATACTGAGCAGCAGCTTTCACGAATTTGAGGCGCGTTCCTTAGTGAAAATGGCCTCGTTGGCTTTTGTTATAGGCGAAACACTGAATTTCGCTAAAATATGTCCCAAATTTAGGCTTTTTAGAAGGGCACGCTTGATTTGCTGTTGCCATCTAACTAAAATCGAAGAAAGTAAGAAAACGAAATTCCCTTAAGGAAGGCCTCAGATTTTGGAATTTTTTCTATAAACCCATTAGAAAAGTACTTCTCCGCCTTTCACTTTTCTTTCTTTTTAAGCTGCTATAGTTTTATACCTGCTAAGTACTTAATATACCTTTTATATGTACTAACTTCTTAAGTATAGAATCTTTCATATAGTTATTCAAGTATAATATTCTACTAGTCCTTTGGTAACAAGGAATAAATATATGATAACTCCCTAGTAGAAGTGCTCTTTTATTAAAGTATAAAGGACATGCCCTTAGTATAAATATAGTACTAGATAAAGCCTTCATTAAATCTCCTTACTTAAAAATTACTTTACTATAAGGGAAGTTCACATGTTTTACTAGAGTTTATTTAAGACAAAAAATGTTTAGATAATACTAAGTAAGAGATATATGCTAAGGTATATATAATGTATAAAGGGAAAAACTAAAAAGAAGGTTGGTGGAAGAATTTATTAATGATTGCTTAACACGTTTAGGTACTAGGTTTAATATTGTATATGTACTACCAAGACTTCTCTAATATAGCTTTGAAAATGAAGAGTCGTTGTGTGCTTTATAATTTTTGCAAGAAAATCCCCTTTACTTGCGTATGTTATCCTTGTAATGTATAGTACTTAGTCATACATATATATATATAAGGAGGAGCCGTTTATTCACTTACTTATGACAACACTATTTAATTTAAAACCAAAAAACCAAAGAAAGCTAGGAATTATGTCTAAAAGAAACAAACTTGGGGATAGTCTTGTCTTGGATAGATAAATGATAGGGTATCAGTACTAGGAAGTTATAAGGGTTGAACTATGTTGACTTGTCCTTACTTTAATTACTCATTCTACCATGTATGCCCTTTCATCTTTTACCTCTATCACAATAGAATCTGGACAAACCAAATCCTATACTATAGAGGCCAAACATGTTTATTATAATTCAACTTACTCCACTAGATGAGGGATAGTATAAATAATACCTTAACAAGTTACTGCCAACAACGAAATAATGTATTTTAGAAACCAAGGCTAGCACTATACAATATAAAGAAAGGAGAATAGGGTGGTACTTTTATGTCTTGCTCACTGGCTTACTACTTAGTATACATTTTCCTTTGCTTCTTAGCTCTTATTAATCATTGTGTACATATAACTCTAATTATTTTAAAATCCTTTTGGGGTGTTTTGGGAAATCCTATAACTAATATAAGCTATTCCTAGAATTAATTCATATGTAACTCCATGATCTATTACTAAACCGTGCGATCTCTCTCCAAATAAGATATCTATACTCTAGCATCTATTCCCTAAAAAGTAATATATGTAAGAAAGAAGACAACTCCTATTTTGTCTATTATAGTGTAACCTGTGATGTGTAGTACAGAAAAATAGGAACTTACTTGTAAACGGTATTATTATAAGCAAAGTACTTAATGGTCCTAGTATTATTAGGGAATGCCTAGAAAAAAGGGAACTTATAGACTTATTTATAGATTAAATCTAAGATGACCCGAAGAAGGTAGAGAGTATTCAAGGTAAGAAGAACAATACTATGTTATATTAAGGTAATCTTCGGGAATAGTAGTAAATTGCATAAGTTAATCCAGTAGTTAGTATATAAATTGTTAAGTCGTATACAGCTACCTATAGTATAGGTTATATAAGAGTACATATCATAGCTAGGTGTATACATGAAAAGAAACTATGCGTAATGAAAATATAAGGAGGACTACTCTAATCTAATTCTAGTATATAAGCTTGCATAACAATATAATAAGACTAATAGGTAATAAACCCTTCCAACCTTTGCTATAGTATTTTAGTTAGGTGTGTACTCTTCTTTCTTTACTTGGTTAGAGAGATTTCTATTTATGTCATGCTTACTTTGCTGCTACTATGTATAGATAATTTCCTATCTTATTTCTATATCTTTCTAACTAAAAAATATATGCATTCCTTACTATGCTATTACTAGATTTTATTTTCTAAGAGTAGCTTACAACATCTTCTTTTCGGCCCATATAATAATTATACAATAAAAAGGGGGTACTGTGACATAGGATAAGACATGTTAAGAAAAAAAGCATATAAAAAGTAAAGTAGGAATTGTAAGATAAAGTTACCTTGTTAGTACTATTACAGGAAACTAAGACAAATATATTACTTTGAGGAATGACTTAATGTTTGTAGTGGTAGAATAGGACCTATTTTATTGGTTGCTAGTTATCTCCTTCTATTGAACACTTAATCCCTTATATGAAGTACACTCTTTCTTAGGTAGTAAATATTCCTTAAACATCCTTAAGTCTTGTAATTATAGGAGTGCTTTCTCTCTTAAATATTAAATAATAATAACTTTTCCCTTATCCTGTGTCCTTTTTACTTAAATAAGTTCTTAGCCTGACCTACCTTTCCCCCATAGAAATATTTCTATGAAACAAATACACATATAATGAGAATTACCTTACCAATCCTATATACCTATTTTTCCTTACTCCCTTTACCTATAATAATCTATTATACTAGGTCTGTTATGTACAATGTTTAACCTCCTCATTCTATTTTAGTTATACATGTGCGTATTGTCCATGGCTTACATCATTGTTGTATTACACCATTTATTCTAATTCTATAAGAGTACTACCAAATTTTATAAAGATCTAACTTAGATTAATTTCATTATTAAAACTATAAGCTATAAAGGTTTTCTTCTTATAAATGATATATATATATATATATATTACAAGTCTAACTATAACACAATATAACTAGTGAACACCATATTATATGCCTTTTCTTTTATTTCTTAGTGTCCCTTCGCCACAACACATTTTTATTTTCAACTTTTTGTTCTATGATAAAACTACATGTCTTTAATTTTAGGTATCTTTCTTTTGTAATTGTCCTTAGTAACCCTATATTATTAGTAATTTTTAACCACCACTATAAAAATTCTTTTTTAGATCATAAGTGAAGAGCACCATACTTTGTGAAATTCTCCCTTATTAGTCTTTATACTTACTACTAGTCCTAATAGAACAAGGGTTTCGTTCTTAATCTCCACTTCTTACATAACTTCCTATTAGATAGGCTTTGAAAGAATACTAATACTCTTATTTGTACCAAGAGAACTAAAGGACAGGTCTCTATTTGTTAAGTTTTTACCTAGAATACTCCTGTAAATATTCTATGTTATCCTTATGAAAAGAAAGTAATCCAATAGAGAAATGTTGTATATGGGTGTTTGCTCCATGCTTTGATTTTTTTACCTTATCCTTGTTCTCTACTTATCTATTAATTTTATAACTACACCTTAGACTAGCCAAGTAATATTTGTCTTTGAATAAAATATTTTTTATGTTTGGTTATATCATCTATTTTAGAGTACTTATGCTTTGTGTTGTTAGAATCTATACTTGGTAAATACTATTTGGATTAAGACTTAAGTATAAAAGTACACCTATACCCCTTTCTAGCTTTTGATAATAATTCATTGAGAGAGATTATATAGAGTTAAGTCCTTAATTAATGCGTACACTTGATATTATAGTTTCTATACACGAGACTAATTACCGTTATAATTTCTTTTCTTTCTTATTATAGTAGTTCCTAGGTATTTTTACTAGTGTACTAACTTGTATAGGTGTCTTACTACCATGTTTATTAAATACCACCAGAATCCTATCTCTTTCCTTTAGAATTGCTTTCTATCAAATAGGACTTGGCTTACTTATATACTAATTTGTCTTAGAATTTCATGTTGTTACCCAGGCGTTTTCCTTTTTCTTCATTGTACACTTACTCCATATTCCTATACTTAATCCTATATTACTTATACTATCCAGCTTTGAATCAAGGTTTATAAAATACCATAACATTTTCTAGAGTTAGAAGAGTATGGATTAGTTATTACATACAAAATCTCATTTTGGTGTTCAAAGAATACGGTTAGAGCAAAGAGCTTCATCACTTAGATAATCTACTAAAAGGGAAAATAAAGAAATACTTAATGTGGCATTAAAGGTATAATTTTGTAAGTATCCTAGGTTTGGAAATAAAGAGTCATTGTTAAATTAAGAAGGACTTCTCTTGTAGTTGTATACTATAACGTACTTCTATAAAAAATTTTTTATAAGGTGGTCATTAAAGGCATTGTTCACCCGTGCACTCATGAATAGCTCCTTATGCTCTTGATTATGTACACTACCAAATTAAGTAAGTAAGTGTTTCGTTGAATTCTATTACAGCTCTATACAACAAGTTAAACAAGGAAGACTTTTTTGTAGCTAAGTATAAATTTAGAATAGAAAGGGTGTAAGTTAATGATCATATATAAATAATAGTAGTCATAACACAAAAATAAGTAAGAAGGTACCTCATAATTTTATTAGAATTTTTTCTTAGGAATATAGCTATTTATCTGCCAATACTAAAAATTCCTATTCATTTCATAAACGATTATTTGGGGTTGGGTTATACTTATCTCCCAAACATCTATGAACTTTCACTAAAAATTCTCTCACCAGGAAAACCCTATTTGCTTACTTTATCTGCGAGTGATTAGACATTTTCTCACAGTTGGAATAGAAGATCTTCTCTTAAGTAAAAACCTAAACCATCTAGTGGACTGCGAGCAGGAACTTTCTTACTTTTTCAGGATGTCCTCATGCATTGACTACTTTTGACTTATAGGCGAGAGTCCATTTTCATTTTTGAAATCATGTGTAGAGGGAAAAGAACAATTCATGCATCTGCCCCCTACGTGGATGAAACGTTTGCTTTTTTAGACAACCTTTCTTAAGGGAAACTGTAAAAACCTCACTTTGAACCCTACTGAGAGTCGATTTTTAAAAATTTTTTGCACTCGCTGCCTTAGTCAATGAAAAAAGCATCATTTTGCTGAAAATGGAAAGTGCCGACTATCAACTTTGCATTCCCTTCGTAAACGAGCTGTTTGGAGACCCTCTTTTTCATACTTTTCGATGATAAGCATGTATGAGTAAACTCCCGTTATCTAAAGACTTTTCTTCTAGTGAGCAATTATTCCCTTATAATTTATAGATCTAAATACATGTTTTATAAGAAAGGATCTCTTAAATCTAGTTTATAGGAAAATAATAGACTTCTGCACCTTTCACGCTATCTTTTAGTAAAGAGAAGGCCTTTTGAATACTTATATAATTTCTAATTAAGTTATTTCTAGAGATATTAATACATTATTTATACTATAATATATTCCATAAGAGAGCGAGATGCCTCGGGCATAGTTCTATAAATATTTTCCTGTATTTACAGTTTTAACCCCTCTTTACATACTCAATTAAGTGTTTCATAATATAACAAACAATAATAGATACTTTAGTAAAGAGAATTGTCTCCTATGTGCTCTTTAAATTATATTATTGGTAGTTAGAAAAGTTACTGCAAATGACTCGAGTATTTCTAGAAAAGGTATGAATATTAGAGGAGAAATACCTGAAATGTTTTTAAAAGGAAAGGCATTTGCCCCTCCGCTCTCTATAAAGAGGGCATAATGATACAGTCTATTACTTGTACTTAAACTCCCTAAAATTAATTATACTAACAAATAATAAAGTATTAAAACTCTCTTATATCGTTATACGTTGCGTAATAATAGCACAAAATAAAGGAAAAAGGGAGGTTTAACTGTTACTAGGCATTTATAAATAACATATTAAAGAAAGGTTGCTCTAAATCTAGTGTTATATAAGAAGAAGTCAAGAGAGAATTAACTAATATATGAGCTCTCTTTTTCTAGATTTTATAGGGAAAATAAAAAATTTTTGTTGTAAGACTAAATTAATAAAGCATCTGACACTCTTAGGAAGCTCCCTTAAGTACACTAAGTTTTCTATTTAAGAAACATGCTAAAAAAGAGCTATTTCAAGTCTATATTACTCACCAGGTACGTTTATTTTATGAAGAATGTATAAGCTCTATTAAAGTAAAGGAAACTTTAGCCCTTCTATAGGAAATACTATTATATTATATAGATAAAATTAAGCCTAGTATAAAGTATAAGGGGGCAGTACCATTTCTATCTGTACACATACGAATATTTAAGTGACTAGTAAAATAACTATAATCTTCTAAAGGGAATGGTGTAGCTCTTCCTATCTTTTAAAGGATTACTTATACTAAGGTACTTGCCTCTTTAGGAAAGTTTAACTTATGTAAATGCCTTATAGGAAAGAGTATTATTCTATAAATAGATAGTTTTCTTTCATTTGAGTATGACCTCACTCACTCTTTTAGTATAACTATTTATGAATCAACTTATAGGACATAATAACTCTCTAGTACATAGGATCTCTTAGGGTAAGGGAAAATACTTTTTCTGCACTTTCATAGTAAAAGTATGTTTATTGAATAGTACTTTAGCGACTCTTTATAGAACAAGGTATACGAGTAAGAAACTTATAGCTTTCCTTTCGTTTACTATTAAAAAGTTAATTTAAGTTATCTTAAAAATTTATAAGGTTTACTAAAAATAAGAAATATATTAAGCGATAGCTATTTAGTCTTTACTTTATTAAAGGGTTGTATACTTACTACCCCCACAAACTAATAAAGGATACATGTTTACTTAGTAAATAAGAGCTTATTATAAATTCTTCCTATCCTAATTCATTCTTTAGGTTTATTATTTTTTTATAGTTTATAACGTAATCTAAGCTTTTATAAATAGAGTGAGGGCACCCTTTCCCGATACATCTACTAAGAGGTACTATTTAAGGCGGCATACTTAAAGGTTTAGACTTTTTAAGACTCGCTTATAACTTATAAGAAGGGTATTATATAGCTTTAGTATAAAATGAAGTAAGAGACTTCCTCTTTAGTAAAGCTGTTTACAAAGTAGATAAAGCGCCAAATATTTGTATACAAGGTATATGGGGTAAAATCTAAAAAAAAAAATAAAAAATTATAGAAGGTTTTTTTAACTTAATAGAAAATACACTTTTCTTTTATAAGATATAGAATAAAGGAGATTTTGTATACTTCTCTACAAAGAGCAAATCTCTTGTGGTACACTAATTTAGAAAGAAAAATATGTATGGCTTAATATTCTATATTTAAAATTTATGCAAGAGAACTTCTCTTTTTTGTTAAGAGTAAAAAAAGAATGGGTTATCCAGGACTCTAGTTACTTAAGGACTTAAAATATAAGTTATACTTGTCATAAATATGTGAGTGGCCTCTTTTTATAAACGCTAGAGACCATAGTACCATATTTCTTCTTAGAAATAGTAGTGCCTTAAGTTTTTACTAGAGAAATATATTTTAAAAAGTATATACACCTTTACATTTATAGGGATTTCTAGGGGTGGAGAGTGCTATCACTTCTTAGCTAAGGAAGAAGCCTTACTAATTATAAAAGAAGTAGGACCTATAGTTATTTGTATAAACCCTCTACAATATCATACTTCTCTACTAAACTAATTATTCTTAAAGCAACTTAGTTAATTATAAATGAAGATGACTGGAAAGACTCATAGGGCTCCTTCCTATAGTTCTAGATATTATATAATGGCTTAAATATCCCCTTTTAACGTTACTTTTACTATATTAGTGTAAAGAAGAAAAAAGATGCACTGCAGTTATTAAGAGAATTTTGCCTTATATAGCTATAGCGTAAGTGCAAGGAATAGAATACCTTTTCATAAGTACTAAGTATTATTATTTATAAGGACTTATCCTAATCTCTTGCTTCAATAAAAACTTTGAAGAGACTAGTTATACTCCATTATATTATAAAGAGTTATGTATACTTCCCTTCTAAACACCCTAGAGAATCTCTTAATCTTAAGTTAGAAATTATATGAAATATGTATACAAAGGCTTTGCTTAAGTAGCTTTATGAAATACATATGTTTATTTACACTTAAGATATGAAAGAGTACTTTAAACTAGAACTTTATATAAGAAGAGAGTGATGTTACCCTTTTCTCTACGTACTTATACGTCAATGATAGGTTATAGAAAACTTATTTTACATGCTTTGAAAAGCCTCTAGAACTAAAAAAGAATTCTTTTAAAAAGATTTTATGTACTAATAAGAGCGTTACAAAAATTACTTCATTGTGCAACATAGGGAATACACTCTTTTCTAGCTATGTGCTTTCATATAGTACTCCTTTTTTTTAGCGTACTATTTTATACAAGAGTCTTTTCGATCAAGGTATAAGAAAAGAGGGGGTTGCTCTATCTTATATATAGCGCCTTTATAGAAAATGTAAATGCTTAAAAACTCTTTTCTCTAAGATTAGTCTAGTAAATCCCCCCTTTACAAGAATAATTCGCTGAGTCTTTTTCCACTATACAAGTTCTAGTATTCCAGCAAAGAGTTCCCTTAGCTCTTACCATATAACATTTCTTTAGTAGTAAGGTATTACATATTTTATTTATTATTTGGTACTCTATTAAAGGACTCCTCTTATAGGCAGCAACACCCTTCCTTAATAAGTAAGACTATTATTTAATGCTTGTATTTTATTAAGTTAGTGATTAATAATTATAGATATTATGAATTTAGCGATTAGCTCCTAGAATAAATAATGGCAAGCTATTTTATAACTATACTTTCACAAAAAATCCGCATAATTATGTAGACTTCTCTTTTCCCTAAATAATGATAATATTGTATTTGTAAGAGTACGTATACTAGATTTTACGTAGGAGGAAGAAATGACTATACCCTTTACTTATATAGAATAAGTCATTCTAAGTACCCCATATATATCATAAGTATATAACTAATTAAACTATAAAAAGAAGGGAACACATATCTTATATTTGTAAAAGGGACCTAGTCACATTAGATTTATAAAAAGTGCTCTTAGTTTCCTTTAAAGACACTGCAGTAATATATATGTTTCTAATAACGTATAATTATATCTCTAATAGAAGTGCTACCTTTAAGTTAATATAACTTGTAGCATCACATAAAAGGAAATAATATCTACAACTAAGTATAATTTACTATAAATATGTAAGAGTACTTTACTTAGTACTAAAGTTATATTAGGAGAGACTATTGTTGTTGTACTTACTATAAACCATAGAAGAGCCCCCTCGGCGACTTTAGAAAGTTATATAACAGAGCAAGAAAGAATTGCGCCCAGAAATACAAATACTATAGGGCGTATGCTTTTATAAGATAAAACTATAAATGACTTCTCCTTATTGTACTTAACTTTTACATATATATGATTATATCCATGTTATACATAGGAGAGTAAGCCCCTTATTAGATAAATAGCAGCTTATACTTGATAAGTTCTCTAACTTAAAAGAGTGTTACATAAATGTCTTAATTATAGAATAGTCTCTTTGTATTTATAGTATACACCCAGAATTATTAAGAACATATAGAAGGGCCCTAATTTCTTTCTTTACTTATAGAAGATAGCTTACTTAAAACCCTAGTATTTAATAATAGTTTAGGCTAAATTTATATTTCATAAGTGTTTTCCTCAAGTAATGCACGCTTAACTGCTGTTAGTAAAGTAAGAAGAAAGGTATACTTTTTTTACAAACTAGTAATATAGTAATCGAGATAATAAATATTCTTATAATATAATAGAGGCTTAAGGACTGTTCTCTTGCATAATCTAAACTAAAGACTATACTTTATAAGAAGTTCTTGGAAATACCTAACGTTTATAGAAAGTAAGGGTACTGCTCTATTTATATGCTTGAGAAAGATGCATGTCTTTATTATGGTAGAAGAGACTTCTTACTAACAAACAACTATTTGAAGAAAGAGGCTTAGATAGTTAACATTTTCTACATCAAGTATCAAATGTATTTGGATTAATTATTTAAAACAGGGCTTCTCTAGTTATAAATACCTCGGTTAGTTGCTTTTTCTTAGTAAATATAATGTTGAGTTTTTTATATTAAGGACAACAATTATTATAAGTGAAAGCGTGTTTATCATATAATTATTAAACATGTTAAGTAAAGAGTAACGCCTCTCTTATGTAAAGCAATTATTGGAAAGGTAAAACTCTATACTTCTCTAGAAAAGTATGCAATATTCTAATGTAACTAATCTCCTATTCTTAAGTATTTCATAGTGAAACCCCTTTTCTAAAGTACTGGGAAAAGTAAGCCCGACTATAAAATGTAAAGAAAGTACTACTATATTCCCTAATCATAAGATACTTTAGTCTAATATTTGATAGAATACGCCAAAGTGAGTCACTAAGGAAGCTCTAGATAAGAGCCACTCCCTTAAGATACATATTGATAAGCATATAAGAAAGAGTTAACATACCTAAGGCGTGTCTAAAAAAGTGCGAGTCACAACTCCGCAACAGTTTATAATTCGTCTATTAAGGTTATTTGACAAACCTGTGTATTACTTAATATTTTATTAAACTATTAAAATAAAGATCTTGTATCTAAATAAAGAGATAAAAGTTAAGTAATTCCTAAACTTAACTTTGAGAAAGAAGATTTATATAAAGAGAATGCTAGTACACAAGTAATCCTATAATAAATAAGTTTCCCTATTTTAAAGTGAAGGTAGAGGGATCACTTTAACAATAAATTCTAAGCTACACAAAAGATTAGCATGCCCCCTCTTTATATAAGTCATTAAGTAAGACTTAAGTAAGGCACAATTCCTTTTTACACCTTTCTATAAGTATAGCTATGAAACACCCTTTAATAAACATGGAACACCAATTATTAAGAGTTCTCCCAAAGCGTCCCTTTATTTTATATTAGTAAATAATTAAGTTATTTTACGCCATCATTTTATACTAAAGGCTAGAAGGGACCTTTTCCCTTTATACTATAGAGCAAGAGGTTTTATACATATTTATTACTTCTATAAGGTGTACAAATTTAAGAAGAAAGAGGACTCTCCTGTTGTATTATAGGATTGTTAAGAATAAATAAATATTAAGGAAATACACTTTTTCTATAAAGAATTAAGCTGAAGTTTCTAAGACAGCTGCATAACTTTATTATAAGTGCACTCCTATAAGTAGAATATTATAAGCAAGACTTTAGTTAAGATTTAAAGGCTCCAACTATAACTTAAAGGGAAAAGCTACAACTTCTATATAATACTCTATATTCTTTTCTAATTAGATATATACAGTCTTTTGCATTAGTTAATAAATATGTAGTATAATATTAGCTATAAATTATAATAACTCTATAAATACTTAAGGAAGAAAGCGTGCTTAGTGTCGTATCTTAAGTACTTAGAAAGTGTATTTATTAAGTAAAAGATAAGTAATTCTTCTTGTACTCTATGAGTAGTATCTATAAGGAGTAAATCTATTAACAAGTAGTGTAGCAAGAAAAATTCAATAACATTTAGGAGCATTTTAGGTATATAAGTTAGAAATAAATAATAAGTCCCTTTTCTTTACTTCTAACAAGTTGTAACATCCTCTTACTATTCTAGGTTACTACTTTTTTAGTCGCTTATTCTATTTTTTATACTTATGATTTTGTATGACTTAAATGATTATGCACTTGTATAGGATATAGTACAAATTTTTGGTAATGAATATCTAACTATATTAGAAAAGGGGATATTTTCTCTAAGAGTAATAACAGAATTAGATTTTAAAAAGGCTAGAAGATATTTCAAAAAATATAAAGAACAAGGTTTTATACAAGTAATTAAGTTCTCTCTAAAGATTCGCGAAGTAACATGGTATCTTTTTGTTACTAGTGCCTCTTAAAAAATATATCTCTTGACTCTCTTCTTTAATAACTAGGCTCAAATATAAGTATTTCCTAAAATATTTTAATACTTTATATTTAAAGATAGATTTGATAAAGACTTAGGGGCTTTAGTTATGCTAGAGTTAAATTCCCCCTTAATAAATAATTACGTAAGAGCTTAACTTTTATTTAAATAGTTATTACTCTTCCCTAAACAATAGGGTGCTTAGTGCAAAAGAATATCTTACTAAAGCATCTAGTTTAACTTAAGAAAGCTCATTTACTTAATATAAGTAATATACTACTTATTTTGCTTGGGACTTAATCTTAGAAATAATTATACCTAATAAACTCTAGCTATTAATAGTTACGCACACTTTAATTACGCTTTATACAGTATTTCTAGAATTATTAATTATTTAAATAACTATCCTACATTACTTATGACTAAGTTATTTGGTGTACTTGCGTGCGGGCACCTTTTATACCTAGGACTTTAAGGTATGTTAGAGCACAAGAACTTATTTTACTCTCTTATGACTATGCGAGCATTAGATTTAATAAAGAAGGAAGAGTACCTTAGCAATACTAATTTTTATAAAAAAATACATAACTCATAATATAAAATTTTAAGCTTTGGGATAATACTTCTGATAGAGGAGAGCTTTCCCTTACATTTTATAATAAAGCCCCTTTATAAGTAAGCATGTATTTATATAATAGGAGGAGTACCCCTAAACAACTAGTTAGTTATAGAGTAGTAGTAATCTTAAAGTCACTAATCACCTTTATAAGTGTTGAGGTATTATAAACAAAGTATAATAATAAATGCCTAGGAGCTCCTATTTCTATCTTACTCTACTAAAAAAGAGTCTTCTATTAGTTTGTTTATAGAGTTATTATATTTAATGTTATTATAAGACACCTTCTCTTACACTAAAGCATTTAGGCCTTATAGTTATAATATATTTTCCTATAGCTTAGAGTTTATTACTATCTTAAGAGTACTTAAAAAGTAGCATAGAATCCTATTATATTATGAAAATAAGTATACTCTCTTGTAATTTAAAGATTTTATATTACCTTACAACCTTATGCTTAGTACAGATGAATAATTAACCCGTATCTTATAGAACTTAAGCATACTTTATACTATATATTTATTAAGTATATCTTGTTAAAAGGAAATGCCCTTGCCATAGAAAAGATAACTTTATATTATAAATTAGTAAATGCATATGATATAGAAGGAAAGTCACTCAGCACCCTTTAAGGGTATATTATTTTAAAAGCAAGAGTTATTAAAGAGTACTTTGCCTTAATTAATATTTATTAGGGATAATTTATATAAGACAAGAGAAGTAATTCCCTGCATTCTATTTCTAAATCTTATTCTTCTCCCCATGTAATTAAAAAGAACATATTCATTAAAATTCTATCTTAAGGTATTACTCTAGTCCTCTTATTATAAGTTAGTACTTAAGCATTATTAAGGAAGTCCTCTTCACACTAGTATACAATACATATTTAAATACACAAGACTTAAATAAGGCAAAGTATCTAAATTTAGCCGGAGAGTATGTTATAATTATTATTATATCTAGTATAGTATAAAGACCCCTTTTAAGGCAAATACATGTTGTATCTTCCTATGTAAAAGTATAGTACATATATTAAGGTATTACTAAGAAGGTCACATATTTGTAGTATAAATAAGATCTAGCTTTAGATTAAGAATACCTCTATTAAGAAGAGAGCGTTACCCCTACAATCTTTATAAGTGTATTTAAGCTATATGTTAACTGCGTAAGTTTAGACCTTATCTAAATATTAGATACTATAATAGAAGGAAGAAGTATCTTACCTTTGCACTTAAAATAAAATAAGTTTGCTATGCCGCCTTAATTATAAAATCATACTAGGTAACAAAGAGTACACCCAATTAACTACGAGTGCTCGTGTATAAGGCAATGGTTTTAAGAAAAAGAAATGTAGTATATGCATGCCCTAGAACTTTGGTTATAAGGAGAGTGATAAGCTATTAGTCTTTTATAGTTTTATAGAGCGCGCCAGTTACCTTGTTTGTATTTTAGTAATGAAGAAGGAGTTACTTAATCCATTATATTAAATATATAGAAATAAGAGTGAGTTCTTCTCTAAATTACCTATGACTACTTTTTATAGTTAAGACCTTTACCGTAGAGAATGTACTCTAGTTACTTACTAGAGTAATAATTCTATGAAATGAGAGTTACATAACCTTAATTTATACTCTAAAATAAAGAGGACACTTTCCCTCATAAAATAAATTGAATATATATATATAGTTATAAGAGAACGCCTTCAACACTCCTTTTAATAAATAATTCATATGCTTCGGTATATACACTACCTCTTTCTCTTTTAGGTACACCTCGTGTATATATAATTAGTTAACTAAGATGTATTTCATACTAGGTATATCCAAGAGGTAAGTTATTAATTATAAGGTAAATAGATCCAGTTTCTAGAGCAACTCAATTATATAAGGGAGAAGGCTTATAGATATTTTCTGGTTCATATTAAATATAATTTATTTAATTATTTAGCAAATAGATATTACTTAAGTAAGACTATAGAGTAAGCTAGTATTATAAATGTAAAAAGATAAAACTTACTCGTACATTCATAGCTAAGACTTTATTTAGGAGAGGCTTAACTGCATAATAGGTATTAACTCTTATATAATATATATATGATACAGGGCAAAAAGATAGCTTTTTATTTATTACTTAATAGAAACGTCAGTTATTTAAGTGTAACATTTCTATTACTTAGGATAAGTGATACACGAACAGAGAGTAATTATTTCACTACAAAACTAGAGAAGAGAGACAGAGGCTCATCCTTCCTTTAAAAAAAGAGAGTCTGCTATAAATATGGAAATACAGAAAGAGTTGCTTTATATCACATAAATCGTAAACGGAGGAGGGAAGTTTTTGAAAAGAATATCCTAAAACCTTACTCGGTAGTATACACAAACTACCTTTTTTTCATAACTCGAAAAAGCAGAGGTAAGAGAAAATGAGGCATCTTTTCTGGAATAGAATAGAGTAATCGTTTCTAATACTTATAACACAAGTCTCCGTATAAATGAAATGAAACATGCAATGAAGTTGACCCTTTGTCACGTATGGATGTCACTTCTCCGACAAATGTTTTTCAATTACATGTATTAGTCAGAAAATACCAAAATACTTAAAAAGTACATACTATCTTTCAACTTCACTTCTAACGACGTCCGTCTTATTTGGATCTTATAATTAACCATACTAAGGGTAGTTACTCGTAGCAAGATAGATGTTCTCCTACAAGAAAGTCCTAAAAAAGAGAATAACCGTAATATTTATAATGTTAGGAAAATTTAGAACATTATAAAAGGGACCTCATCAAAAGGAAAAACAATAAAACAAAACAATCAAGTAGCACATTTTTAGTTTAGTTGACAATCTTGTTTTACAGGATTAGAGTAGATCATAGATTATATTAGACCTGAAAGATTTTTCCATAATTATTAGATACTCCAACATCCATTACTATAGTTATTATATATAATCCTAGCCCTTAATTACCCTTCCTTATATACCTAATCTAAATTATAGAATCTGCCTATTAAGAAAAAATCTATTTAGGAACAGTATAGTGTACTTCTAGTAACAATTGTGAGTGAAAGAATTGGATTCTAAAGCAATAACTTATACTTCTTTAATCATAATGTATTTACAACCGAGCTTAACTCATTTTAGACCGTGTAGAATCAGAAAGTAAGCATTACACAACAGGAAGATGCGTACCGTAATGCTTTACTATTATATATATCCGACGAAAAAAAATTTTTTCTTGTCTTATTATTTAGTTCCTTTGTTCCATGAAATCTCTACTCATGAACTTCCACTTTTTATTGCATCATCTTACTTATCCTATTAATTTTCTATTTTACACTAACTAATAACAAATTGTACGCTTTCACTACTGTAGATAGATGTTGTGGGAGGGTCTACTTAAAGTAAGTAAAAGGTGCAACGCCCGAGAACCTACTTACTTGGGTGGGCAAGGAAGGTAGAAAAATAGATTAATAATTCCGAATTACAAAAGATAAAATATTAAATTAACGAAGATACAAAAAAACAGAACAGACGAAAAAAGTTGTAGATTGTATATATAATGACTAGTAGCAGATGCAATGGAGGAACAAAGAAATCTTAAATTAAAATTAAGAGCAAGGATGATTAGTGTATTCTCCCGTATCCGTAGAATATAGTAAAAAGTCAAAATCCATATTCTTTCATTTTTTTTACTCTACATTTGTCTCTATGAAGTAAAAAAAGAGCGTATAAAAAAGATGCCTTTAAAATATAATGATAGGAGTTGTCAGGTTCCAATAGAAAAATCAATTGCATTCGACCAAGTTAACAACTCCCCCAATCGATCAATATCCATAATAAGCATAAAGTAAAGAAAGGAGAGGTAAGGGTTTTTTGAGGAGAGGACTAAAACTAGAAGAAGTCTGCGTCGTAATAAGTAATAAAACACATTTCCTGAATGCATTGATGAAGAAAATGTCTAAAAAGTGTTTGTTGTGCATAGAGTTAAAACCCAACTGGGCATAAGAGAAGAGTTGATACTACAAATTCTAATCATAGGTATACAATAATTCTACCAAACGACTCTATCTTAGGTTTTAAAAAAGAAAAGCATTCTGGTTCAATAACTACATATGTGCAGCTTTAATAATACAGTATATAAATAAAATCTTAGCATCCTTTTCTTTTTGATCTAGGAACTCTAGTTTTTCAATCTAACATAGACTCATTCTTTAAGAAAGAGATTTCCCTTTAAATTTTTTTATTGGTATAGACTTATAAATCTCAAAGCGGAAAAGTATCGAGCGTTCTTTTTAAATTAAATGAGTATGACAGTCTAATTTGGAAGATGGATTATACAAGAACTCTACACCAAAACAAAGTCCGAAAATATTTAGAAAGAAACACCCGCCTAGATTTCCGCCTTGCCCTTTTTATTATAGAATTAATTTGTGTAATGCAAAAAGAGAAATTATGAGTTATATTAATATTATATAAAGAAATAGTTAGAAAAAAGTAATAGAACTTGAGTAGATGAAAAGAAGCTTCGTCTTAGAACAAGAAATGTTGTTCCCCAGGTATTTTCAGAAACACTATGTACACATTTCGTACATTTCTCACCTAAAATCTGTACTTTGAATATCTCCTTGATTTCTTTTTCTTTTAGTAGTAATCATTTGTATCCGGGACAAACACGGATATCATATATAATATTTATACTATTCTGTGCGCTTCCTCCAAGATTTACGAATACCTGCTTTTCCTGCTTGGATAAAATCTAGAAAAGAAAACGAGTTCTAGGAAATAGAATATCTCCTAAAAAAAAGAACTTAAAGAAACATTGATGACTACGAAATGGAGTTTGATCTAAAAGAAATCATTCGTAAAAAGTATTCCGTAAATCAAAAAAACATAGGTATAAGCAATAGTCTAAGTCCTTCCTATTCTCCTCTGAATTTTTGGAAGTACATGTCCGTCCAAGAAGATACCTTATTCTTATTTTAGTAACGTATTTCTGTGTTTCCTTCGATGTAGTTATTTATTCTGCAAAAGTCCTTCTTCTCCTCGGGTAGTTTTTTTAGGAAGTATGCGTAGAACTAGGGTTGTATGTATATCAGAGCATTATTAGCTATGTATGAAGTAAATACAATATGTTTATTTATCGATCTATCTTTCCCTACACAAGCCATTATTAATTAGATGTGTTTCCCTGTTTTTGTATTACCTTTCCTTCGCCATTTTATTAGTAGATAGACCTTTCTTATCTTATTATTCAATGTAATCCTTTCTTCCTTTTCATATTTGCTTTTTGTTTGGTATAATAACGTCAT
Organism: Plantago elongata; assembly: GCA_036897095.1. Classification (NCBI taxonomy): domain Eukaryota; kingdom Viridiplantae; phylum Streptophyta; class Magnoliopsida; order Lamiales; family Plantaginaceae; genus Plantago; species Plantago elongata. The sequence goes on along the minus strand of JAYMSP010001664.1, from coordinate 10,547 downwards.
GATGGAGTCTTTTTTTCGAATTCTATCTCTGTCAAGTGTATTTCTATTTTCTTTTTACATCCAATTACATACAACGTACTCAATCACATTATAGAGATTCTTAATCTTAAACTCTTTTTTTGTTGTCTTTCTAAACTAAATAAAGGATATCACGAATCCTTTCTTTTCAATCTCTTACTCTTAGCTTTTTTAAGTAGACTTGGTCATAGACAATAGACATCATAGTCATTCATACATAGTATATAACTCCGTTTTTTCTTAGGTTATAGCGCAAAGTGCAATCCTTCTCTATTTTTTTAGTTAATAAATGGACAACCAGAGAAGCAAATATGGGTAAATGGATAGACGACAGACAGGTTTTCTTCTTCAATAGATGTGTAACTCAATCAAAACAGAATTGGAAATTTGTGTACTTTCTCTTCTTTTCGGTATGGAGAAATAAAGTTGTTTATATTAAAAAATATTAAGATTCATACTTGTTGACTATGGAATCTGTTCTCTAACCATCTCTATTATTTGTATCTACTTTTTTACTCGAAGGTTCTCGGTGTTGATGTTTAAGCTTTGGTCTAGATTTATCTTCTTAATGAGGATTTAGTTTTTGTGGGCATGGTTTTTATTGATACTATGCATAATAGCCACAATACAATTAAGGAATACACTGTATTATTATATATATAGTAGAATTAGAGGCTTATTCATTGAGTTAGGAAGGGAATTCTTTCTATATTCTTTCTTCTCTTCTATTTCGCTCTTTTCTTTTACGTTACATACCTTACTTTAGTTACTCTAGCAATAGCAAACAAAGATCACAAATATACAAAATATAATTGAAGGGAATTTTATTCTACACTCTACTTGTTTTATAATTGTTTTATAAGAGCTATGAATCTATTTTAGATATTACATCCGGGATCTTTTTTTTTAGAAATTTCAATGCGTGACATGATATATGACCTAGAGTGCTTTGTAAGATATATATTTTATACTCTATATGTATGATTCCATGTAAGGTTTTTTTCTTTTCTTTGTACGAGAGTTTTACTTGGCACTTTTTGTCTTTAGTGGGTATTGCTACTTGTTGGATCCAAATTTATAGTATTTGAATGGAATAATGTACTTCATAGATTCAATTAAAAAATGAAACCCGAAAGATTTTTAAGCAGGCTAATCCTCTTCCCTTTCATATGATTTCTCAGTGGGTTCTCATTACTCTCGCAGTTATTAAACAAGGCGTTTTCTTGCATATTTTTTCACTCGATTTTCAAGAATTCTAAACTGCCTCTAAATAGATTCGATGAATAGTTTTTCGGAAGATTTACGGTGTAGTGGTGAGTTATAATAGATACGCAAAAACGTGTGTAAAGGAGTTAGCTGCGGTCTAAAAAACAATGGCTTTGGTTCATCAAGTATTCGTAATTCGTACTATTCTAAATGAATTTCCATTATACTAGTGACAAGGCATCAATCTTCAGGAAGAAGGTCTATTCTGCTATTTTTCTAAAAAAGATCCACTCTAATAAAAATAGAAAGATACCCCTATCTAATCGCCCTTATCATACTAATCTAAGGTTAATAGGGCAAAATCAGACGAAACAGATGGAAAGCCTACTAACTAGGATCGACGCATAAATTACAACTAAATCTTAAGCAAATATTCCTCTTGTAGGAAAGGTAAAAAAACTATTCCAACAATAACGCATACAGGAGAAACACAAAAAATATACATTGACAAGATATGCCGTGTGTAATTATTCTTACTTATCACAACTAATAATCTAAAAATTAGAGTCCCCATTAGGTATTTATTATTCCTCAACAACTTAAATACTCCAGCAACCCTTACGCTGTTCTTCTTAGTTTAAATTCTTAATTCTTATATAAATCTTTTAAATAATTCATTACATTCGTGGAGCAAAACCATACATAAAATAAACCAAGGCAAGGTAGCTCTAAAGCTGGCTACAGAGCAAAGCACTAGAAACTATGAGCACAGCAGCAAAAGGAAAGATTCAATTGAACGGCATCACAATTTTGAGGGTCGGTCGTGTTTCCAGTAGAAAGAGAAAAAATAAGTAACTTCGTTCTCTTGTTTCTATCAATTAATCTATTTCATCAAAGCATTAAACACAGACAACACAGAGGATCCCCTTGCATTGCACATGGGTCAACTCACAAAGACAAACTAGGTATAGAATCGTGGAAAAAAATAGATTCATCGAAAAGAGGCAGAAGATAAGTGATCGATTGGAATTGCATCAAATTGAGAAAAAGGGAAGGAGAAAATTAAATTACACCACCATGCAACGCCTGTACACGCGCATCATCAATAAGGTGAGTTGAAACCGAAGAGAAATACATTAATTGTTATCCACTTTTCCTTGTTATTTATATGATAACCCATAGATTACTTTATTTGTTGTTATAATTTCTTTCTTACCTTACAAACAACTACAAAATCTAAATAGAAATATTTACTAAATTTTGTTGTGAAGTCTAAATAAATAAAATTTTCCAAGCGAAGAGTTAGGCACGCACCTTTAAATAATTGCAGTTTCGTGATTAAAAGAAAGCAGGTAGCGCCTAGGTGTTATAATTATAATTGCACTAATTCAAACAAAAGTAAAGTGAGAGGATTTTACTTTCAATGTTTGGGCTCATCGAGAACTGGAGATAAATCTTCTTATCATTATTGCTGTATTTTTCTCCGTTTTTTATAGTAAGTTCTCCAATTTCCTTAATTTATCGCAACGGTCTTTGTTTTAAGAGATTTTATATCCGAACCAGCCCTCAATCAACATTTACTTTGTTTGTGCACATGCATTTTCCGGGCGTTATTCAAAGCGTAGTTAAGACTAATTATGCAACGCTCAGTCTTATGTACGAAATCGGGAAGCTGTGAAGGAAACAAAATGAAAGCGAGGATCCAGTGGTAGATAAATGACAGAATTTTCATATAACTACTAAGGAGACCCACAAGAAATGAAAAGATTGACTAATACTACGCCGTTATTTATATGTGTCAATATCTCCTAAAAATACGGAATATTTTACATATTGTTCTATGCATACAGGTTACGCATGAGTGAGAAAGAGTACACACCAAAGGAAAAGGGTAAAAATTATAGTCAAAAGTATCTACAACTCAAAAAAGAGGTTTCGCTGACACAATCGAACAATAATTAATTGCTTTATATGACTTAGAAAGACAGGAATTAATACATTTTTATAAACTATGTGCCAATCTTTATACAAAACTCGAAGAGGATGAGGATCCTTTTCGAGGAGGATTTTTTTACTAGTTTACTAGTTATTTCTATAAAGATCATTATGGCGAAGATATTATAAAAACTTTTTTCGGTTTTACATTTTTTCTAATTAACGCTTTGGTTTAGGTATGCACCCTCGTCGTCGTCTCCGATCCCAACATCTTTTTTCTTTTTACCTATCTCTTAGTTCTGTCTTCCCCGAATCGTAGGATTAAGGAAATCTCTGCGGAACAGTTTGGTATTGTTTATCTATTAGTAGTCTATGGATTGAAATAAGAATTTGTTTTTTGTATCCGGAAAGGATATACAAAGAAGACTTACTTTAGAAAAAGGACTCCATCCTATATTTACGACAAAGCCATTTCCTAAGTAAGATATGGAACTTTAGGCAAAAGGATCTTAGTCAATTTCAAATAATAAATGTAAAAACGTGTGTCTTAAGATTATGATAATGTACATAAAGGGTGAACTACTAGAAGGCTTTGTATTGTACATAGAAGAAAGTGTAAAAGTGACTTTGTATCGGAAAATAGAAAAACAAAGGGCGTATCAAAAAAGTACTCCTTGTTGATTGGAATAACATAGTTAAGGAATTCCAGGGTAACTTTTAGGACTATAACGAAGGATGCTCCAGGAAAGATTAGTAGACAAATTAGAGAGGCAAGCCCCACTCACAGAGCAAACATGTAACTAAAATAAAAATATACAAGGAAACGGGGCATCTAGACAAAAAAGAAATCTAACTGAAGTGATTTCCTGTTTTGTCCCATAAAAGTATAGATAATGCTTAGAAAAGTTTGAGAGGAGGTTCTTTGTGTTACCATGTTACAAATAGTTAAACATGGTGATCTTGTTAACTTACATCGATTGCAGAAATTGGAAAATGAATTTGTAGTCCGCTAAGGGACTCATACCTCTTTTTTTTAGATAAGTGCCTCTCGCATGTTCCTTTCTTTCCTGGTGTGAGATTTCTCTGCACACAGAACTAGCGGATCCTTGTGCTTTTCTATGCATGTATAATATTTATTACTCTTTTCTTATATTCTGAATGTAAGCTAAGCTGTCATTGGTGGGATTTTCAAATTCCATTGCAAAAAAAGAAAATTAGGTAATTCTAGAAGTCCTTTTCTTTACTGATTAATTAAAACTTTGTTGACACACCTTTCACGATTCTATCTTTCTCTAAGATCTTTTCTGAAGTATGATGATGGGTTATTGGTATAGCATATGTTTGTTCCCCCTTAGTTCTTATATTTCTCAAGAGAGGATGAATGTCCTGTCCGAAGTATTCGTTCTTCCACCTAGTAAAAAACAAAGAGTTCGTTGCGAGCTTTGGTGGATATTCATTGTACTATAAATTCTAATAAAAGGTATTTTCTCCTAATCTTAATCTCTGGAGATAATTAGTCAACATGGGTTCACTAGGCTAGGTTAATTAATAAAAGGAATATTTAGATTCAAACGGGAATCCTATGCTTCCTAATTTCATGTAAAAATCCAATCTTTATTTATACATTCCATTTTAATATAAATACAAGTGAAAAATATGAGTAGCAAGTAACGGTTGTTTACTATATGTTTTTCTATTTGACTTAATAATGTATTTGATCCCTCGACTACCCATCTATGCTCTCTGTCTGTCTTTGCTTGGGTTCTTTCTTGTGCCTTACTTTTTTTTTAGAAAATTAGTCATAAGCATAATCCTTTGGTTTTTTACGAGAATAAAAATTTTTATTTGCGTTTTTATTACTTAGAAATGCCATTTACGTTGACCTAGAAGAATCTTTCTATTTCTGTGTGCTCTTTTCCCAACCGTGGTTTTGTGTTTATTTATATGGGTATGTAACGAAATTAATAATAGTAATATAATAATAGATTAGAGCTGAGTTCTGTGAAACAAGGCCTATTATCCTATCCAGAAGAGATTCGGTTGTTTAAGACTAATAATTAAATAAAAAAGGATCGAGGTCTTTGGCACATAAAGCATTTCTCCAGAACCATAAAAGGCGGTGAGTAACAATATAGAAAGTTCATTTAGTCCACAAAACGTACGTACCTTATTATTTCATTTAGAGAACTATAATATAAACAAGTGTATCTAGTGTGATATTAGATGCATAGCCATACTTGTTACGAAAACAGCGTTACTGTACAAAGTTTCTAGTAAGAAGACTTAATAAACGCACAAAAGGTAACATAGAAAGTACAACTAATAATATGGATGTAACCGGTAAATATTTCACATTCTTATGACTCCAAATATCGTTACTAAGCTCGCCATTTCTAAGGACACCTCTTTTTCACTGATCTGCAATACGTACACCCCCAAAACAAAAAGGTAGTTAAAGAATGTATTTTCTGGTTATTTTTTTCTAGGCACGCAAGATCAATTAACAGAATCTTTTCATCTAAGAAGAATTCCCACGATTTCTTTCTTGCTGTCCATACTTTTTATCTGTGTTCATCATCGCGTTTAGGTACTTCCTACTTATATTTACTTAGTGCCAACCTACCAAGTAATATTTCTTTTTTTTTTTTACTAACTAAACCTCTGCACTGTGTTCCAACTCTTTGAAGTCTCCCACTAAATTATTTAAATGGGCCTTTGTGGGTTAAAGAAAGAGGGTTCTATGTCCTCTTGCTATAGAATACCTTAGTAAGTACTCTATAAAAAAACGAAAGCATTAAGGTATTATACACTTGCCAAATAAAGTTCATAGGGTATTTTAAAAGAGTCTATATTTAGTTTATTACAAGGGAGCTCTCTATCCTAGTATTAGACTTTGATAATGCAGGCTTAGGGAATCAGCTAAGATAAGAGGAGTATATCTTGGCCTACACATTTTGTTAAAGAGAGCTTGCTCATGAAAATTATTTGCCTTAAATTAGTACTCCTAAGTTATAGAGCCCTCAGTAATCCTATTACTTTTATAAAATAGTTAAAACTTAATACATAATATTATACTACTAAATAGATAGAATCCTTTCCTTTGGGGTACATAGAACTTTATCACTAACTTTTTTAGTAAGGATAAGCGCGTAATTTACTTATACAATTATATTTGGGGCTTACTATTTCTTTTATTTATTTATGATATAAGAAGAACCGCTATGATAAATACTTTAAAGATACTATTACCGATAGAGTAAGTCCCTTGTGCTTAATAATTATTTAATAATTAAAATCTGAAAATAAATAGCTACACCTTGTGTCTAGGGTGTCCTAAGTACTAATATATAGTTGATAAATAATCATACCTAAATTACGCTAGAAAATATCTCTCACTAATAAAAAAGTAAGCTAGTATTTACTAAACACCCCCTCTTATAATTAAGTTATTAGGGCGCACTTATTATCGTATAAGTTACCCCAGCAGTTACCCTTTATTAGTCTATTGGTACGTATAGTTGTAAAGTAACAAGCGTTTCCTAGGCAAGCCTATCTTATATTATATCTTACTCTGTTATAGTTTAGACTTAAATTATTAAGAAAGTATATAGAGAGTAAATACCTGGATGCTACGGAAGAAAAGAGAGTATTGTCTCCAGTACATTTAGATTTGATATTTGAAAAGAGCTAGACTTTAATCATGTAATAACATAAAAAAGTACTTAAAATAATTAGATATAAAGGCAAGTATGTTATATTATTAATGAAAGGTAATAATGGAGCGTCCCTCTTACATACTTTTTTAGAATTCGGCAAGACTTATTTTAAGACATACCCAGATTTTTTGTTATTACTCGTACGCTTACTTCTCTTGTATAATATTTTATAACATAATTAAGGCATTAAAGGTACCATTTGTCTCATAGAGTTTTTATACTTTAGTAAGGAGAAAGTACTCTAGCGTAAATCTCCCTTTTATATTTATAATTGAGTCTAGGATATAAATATAATTAAGTGCGAGTTTTCCAAGCAAAAACCTTTATATGTAAGAGATTAGGTATTTCTCTATTTCTTATACTAAGTGTATGGACCCAAATAAAGGGTATAGTCCTTCACACAGCTATATTTCTTATCCAAGCACTTTATAGAGTAGAATTATTTTACTCTTATAGAGGAGTAGTTTAGATAAAAATACATTTATAAAATAGATTCGAGTTGCTTGATTAAGCCATAAAAGTACGCATAAGTCTAAGCAGCTCTTTAATAAAGCAAAATGGCACACTTGTTATTACTATAAGATGTGGTAGTGGGTACTTACTCTTATAATAATAATTAATCCTAATACTATATTTAATTGGGTAAGAAAACCCCCTCTTTATTTATAATTAGCTACAACTTTATGTAATAAATAACACACTCCTTACAAAAGATGACTTCATAATTAAGGTATAAAGATAGGCACTCCCTTAGATGTTATGCTCTAGAATATATTTACCCTTACCTATAAGAGTTGCTACTTTTTATATACTATTAAAGACTCAAGTGTACTTTATTTCTTGTATCCCTTACTGTATAAATTATAGCTTTGTGTAAGAAACTCTTTAAACACCTGCTTGTATAGGTCAAGGCTTAGTATATAATTATGTAAAGATTTATTGATAAACTCTTGAGTTATGAAGTCTTTAAAGTGTGAGAGAGATTTCCTGCCTTTTAATTACGAGAGTTTGTCACTATAAAGTATGCCTCTAGAGTAGGTTCTTAGATTTTTTTATAAAAGCTATAATAACGCGATTAAATAGGGAGATATCTTTTACTAAAAAAAAATAAATATGGGCTTGCTTAGTTATTAAAGAAGGACTACTCTTACCCTTTACAAGAGCTAGAAACACCTTTACTTAAGAGAGTTAAATATACTTATACTTTGATAAATAGCACTTATCTCTTTATAGAGATGGAGTGTAACTCCTCTGCCCTATTACCTATTCATATAAATATATGAGTAAAGAAGATTTCTTACGTATTCCCCAGTATACTGCTTTAAGTATTGCTTCAACCTGCGAATATACAAGAGTCCTTTATGTAGAGTATATTTCGTTCTTTTTACTTAAGTCAAGCAATAAATAATAGAAATAAGTATGTACTAGAGCTTACTTGTATTTTTTTATATTATTACTAGATTTTTAATGGCTTAAGGGGTACATACTTATTTCTATTATGCATAAGCTACAAACTAAAAATTATTAAACATGATGGAAAGTACTCTCATCTCTAAGATACTCTTCTATACAAAAGGGAGAGTACTATAACTTACTCTAATAGAGCGCTATTATTTATATAAAGCAATAAGTTTTACCATTTCTTCTATAGAGTTCCTTATAATTAAGTATAAGCTCTCCCATTATACCAATATTGGGGTACTTAATCTACCTTAAAACTATACTTTATTACTAATAAGTTAGAATAATTCCTTCTTCCTCCACCTAGTTTATTGAAAGTCCTTAAAAGAGATACAAACCTTGCCTAAATGACTGGAGAGTACTCTTTTAATAAAGGTTATTAAATTATAGGTGTATATAAAAAATATATTACGCAACTCTATCGGGTATCTTACTTAGTTAGGTCTTAATAATAGACTTAAATTAATAGGTATTTCCCGAGTCCTTTTAAAAATATTTTTTTAGTACAAGGGAGAATAGATTATTTCCCCACGCATCTATTAGTACTTAAAAGTTTACTTCTTTATACTTTAGAACATAATGAGTTTATAACATCAGATGAGTTTCCTGACTTAGAGAGTATAGCTCCACCCTTTCATCTTATACTGATAAATGACTCGCGTAATATATACCTACTACGCCTCTAAAATAAAATTACTATAATTTACATATTCTACAAGAGTACTAAACCTAATTGTTTACCAAGAATCTCTTAATTAATAGAATTTTAGTATAAGATATATTTCCTAGTATAAGCTCGATTATATAGTTAAGTTAAGTGAGAGATCCTCCCTTTTAATATGTTAAATTATTTACTGAAGATAAGAATAAGAGGAATTACTGTACTAGCCTCCTTTTATAAGGGTATATAACTAATAGACTTTCTTTTCAATTCTTTCGCTTAAGAAAAATGGCTGGGTATAAAGCCTTCTTTTCTCAATCATTTTGCTAGAGTATTCTTTTACTATGCTGCTATTCAAGGTCTAACTCTTTGTTAAAAATAAAAGCACTATATAATAATTTTACGTATTAATAAAATAATCTATAACAGAGGAACAGATAGTGTGAGGATACCATTATAAAGTAGCCTCTCCAGGAATCTATTCAATTTATCTTTTATAAAAATACTAGTAATAAGAATAGTCTCTACTATAAAGAGAAACTAGGGAATTATATTGTAAAAGAGAGCTACTTATGCATCTTGATATTTAAGTATTCTATTACTCCATTATTTATATTTATTAAGTTAGCATAATTATTATTTATGGAAGAATCTCTCCTAAATAAAATAGTGTATTACTTTCATTTACAAGGCATTTACAAGGTATGGGTCATTTATAAAAGAGAATAACTTACCTATTTTTATAATTACGCAGGGATAAATAGGACTTACATGTGCATATGTTTATGTTATATAAAAGGGGCGCTTACTAAGTACTAGCTATTATTTTTTAATAGGGTGTTAGGGAGAATACTTACATGCGTGATATGTATACGTTTATATTAGAATACTTATTTAATAAGGCATAATTTCATAATTCTACTTTATGCTATATTTGAGGGAAGACCCTCCGCAGATACTATATTTATTAATTACCCTTGTAGTTTATAGTTTTAAGTACTCCCCCTATTACTGAAAGGCAGCTTTAATAGCTTAAGAAAAGAGTAATATAGTTTCATGGTTATTACTGGAATATATTAGGCAATGAGTTATCCCTTTCAAGAAATTTCCCTAGCTAAGAAAAGAAAGGGTTACATAATATACATGTAGTTAGCTCCACTCTCTATAATATGTATAATATGGGAGTGACTCATGTGCTTTCCTTTATAGCATAGTATAGCATAGAGAACTTCACAAGCCTATTCTAAACTAATAGAATCATAAAATCTTAAGCATCTCCTATTTGCTATTTAAAAACATTTATAAGATGACCTTAAAATCTAAAATATATTTGTATAAAAGTTCTGAAAGACGACTGGTATTTAGCTATACAAAAAGCTAGGGATAGTTCTTATGATAATTATAATAAATATATGTCTTAAAAAATCTACCCTGTGGTATAAAATATATTGCGACACTATAGGTAGCGTACTATATAGGGCCACATTTCTCTCTTAACCTTTAAATTAGTAATAAAAATTTTAGTGCTCCTCTTACTATAAAAGAAAGCC
>JAYMSP010001663.1:0-29871 GCA_036897095.1 Plantago elongata | reverse complement strand
TGGGAAAGGGCATGAACGTGGAAGGCAGGGTCAGGCGGTAAAGATGTCGAGCGTGTGTGTTGCACGGCTACCTAATCGCTTGGATAGACAGAATACGATGAAGACGAAAGCGGGATCGAGTCAAGGGTCTGGATCCGACCGGTTATCAGTGCCATTCGATCCGTTCCTCGTGCAACAATCCTCCTCTTCTCTCTTCTCTTTCCATTGTTTCTCTCCTCTTGATTCTTTCTTTGCTTTGCATTACAATTAAGTAATTAGACTCTTTATTATTTATGCACATATATGTAGTGCAGATTTACACTTACACCCTTCAGAAATGGATCAATTATGTTTCAGATTTTATGCAACACATTTTGGTGGCCCGATCCATTTAGAAATAATGTGCATCGTTACCAGCCCAATTTTTCCATTTTACAACTTAAACGTTCTATACAAAAAAATTTAGTTTCCTTTTCTGCAACTAAACTTTATACACAACTATTGCATTTACAGTTTTACTAATTTAAATTATTTCATTTTTTATAATCAAAGTGTCCAATAAAACAGTGCTCTTTCCATCTGCTATTGTAGTCACACTTTCTTTAAATTAATATCTATTTAATATTGTCTCATATTCACATAATTAACAAATAAAATTAAATCCCACCAACCACTATTCTTTTTATTAAACATAGATTTTCATTAATTGACATCAGTACAAAATTAAACTATTACGTATAATGTCTTAAATTAAAATTTAAATGAAATATTACTATAAGGGTATTATATTTAGCTTATGTTTTGTGGAGATTCCTAATGAGTAAAATAATCAATTGAATCCGATACTCTATCCTTTCTACATAATTTTAAACAATTGTCATTTTTAAATATCCCGTAAAATTTCATATATAATTAAAAAAAGAGTACGCTACTTACACCCAACAAATGATAAACAATTTCAATTTTACATGTAAATTACATATATTTTGTCACTCAGAATACATATGTGTTCAATTATTTCATACTTTATTAGTATTTTAACTTTTTACATAAAATTACCATTAATCCTTATGTATGAATTTTTCCAGGAAAAAAAAGTATGCAAAAATTGGCATCAAACCAAACTAATGGATTGGACTGAATTAAATACCATGCGTCACTAATTTATTAGTTGACTATATTTAGATATACAAAATCGATATGGGAATCTTTCATATATTTTTCCTTATTTATCATTTACTTACTCCACTCCAAAGAATTCTTTCCATTTCAACGGTGACTAATCAACAATCAATTGTCTTTAACTTTTAATCATGAATAAATCTTAAATAGTAATAATAATTAATTTAATAAAATTATATAAAATAACTTTACGAATTAAACTTTAAATATATAATTTTATTAATTTATTTTCTATAATACTAATAGGACTGGAAAGCAATTGACTGGCTAAATTGAAAATGAAGAAAATACTTAGAGAGAAGAGAATATTTATTATGCTTTAACGTTCATTACACAACTTTATTAATATTCATTCAAATCCTTAAAAAATGTAAAAATGAAGATTCTTTTGGGAGGATAAAGAAAGTAGTACATAGGAGGAAAAAGAAAGAAATGAAGGTTTAGGTATAGTTTAGTTGGCTAAATAAAAATTAATTTATTTAAACTCTTTAATATCCCAGTTTTGGTTTACATCTCTTTACATGCATAATGTAGCACACAAGTAACATAACATTATTGCAACCATTTGTCTTAGTAATACTATGCAACAATACTGTAATCCCATTCAATCCTATCAATCTTCTTCCCCATCCTCATCATCATCTTTCTCACCGGAATCTCCACTTCCTCCCTCTCTAACCTCCGCCACAGTCACCGGAACCCGACCGGAATTCTCCCTCAAAACCACAATCAAATCCACAAAGGCCCTCAATATACACCCATACGCCTTCCGATTATTCAAATCAAGATAACAAAACAACAACTCCTCCATAAAATCCCAATCCACACTCCCTTCCTTCTCGATCCTCGCCTGCACCATCTCCTCCATCGACTGCATGAAATCATCGTACGGACTCGGAGAGTACGTCAAAATCGCGATGAAATCCTCGTTAGAACCTATCTCTTCGTCCTCCGGAACGTTCTCCTTCAACTCGTCCGAGCTCAGGTCGTCGGTTATCAGCGAGCTGGATGATCGGGACGGAACAAAGAAACGAGACGATCGGGTGAGGTTCTCGATCGGTGGAGGCTCAAGGAGACGAGGCGATTCGAATTGGAATGAAGCTTTCTTCACCAAATCAGCCTCGTACTCCTTCCGGTAGAGGGAACGAAAGTTGTCGAAGAGGAACCGGTCGACGTCGGAGAGAGTTACGGCATTCTTAGCCTCGTTTTCGAGTGCTTCCTCGGAGAACGACGGGGTTTTGACGTGCTTGCAGCTGCGGATGGAGTGTTGGAAGTGTTTGTTGGAGATTTTGATTTTGGAGAGGCCATGTCTAAATGATTTTTTCAATTGTTTAGACATTTTTTCTCTTCACATTTTATTTTACAAGAGAGTGTTTTTGTTTTTTTTACAGTGAGTGACTGTGGTGGGGGTATTTATAATGAAAATCTTGAGAATAATTGAGAAAGATTGGTAAGTAACTTTAATGGAATATTTACTACATCTCTTGAGGGAAAGTGGATTTTAGTAATAAGTTTTATTTTTATATTATTGTATATTTGTAATAATGTTTAAAATAATTGATACTACCCATTTAAAGGTATGTAATCCTTAAAATTTGATGCAAAGTTTCAACTTTAAAATGATGGATAACACTATTTATATCAACAGAGAGTATTTTTATTTTTTGAAAATTCATCAGTAAGATATTCAAATATTTATTGGGCTGGATTTATTGATTTAAGCATGGGTTATTTACGGAGACTTTTTGATGTGCTAATTGACGTAGAAAGATGGGGTATTCTAAAATTATATGTTGATTTGTGAGGTCAGTTTAATGCGAGAGTAGTCGATAAATTGTACTAGATTATAGAATTATTTAGAATTATTGGTCGGGTGATTAATTAGAGGTTAGACTTGTAGTAGTATTGGTCCTGTTGGATAATAACACGTGTGTTTGTTTACAAGAATTTATGTAGGGTGGCTGAAATTTAGGTCAAAAGTAGTATTCTTCCCGTTTGAAGCTGCAACATTGTGGTTTTAATGACGGGTTTTTAATAGTCTTTATTACAATATTTTCCTGTTCTTTCTGTTGTAAGTATGAATATCTTTGTACGTTGTTCGATTTTGAAACTAGAGCAAATTAATTTACATTGGTGGACTATGAATGATTATTAGGGCATTAATGGATAAGTTTGACAATTTATGGACCCAACTGTTAATTTTCAAGTTGTAGACCCACATTTTTTAAGTTGGGGGAAAATGCAAGGTTGTGTAATTGTTAATACGGTGGTGACCATATGTCTCGTGGATAGAGGTGATTATAAAATTTAAAATTCAAAAATTCGATTCAATCTAATTCGGTGTGTTCGAGTCGGATTACAGATTAGCATATTTGAGATCCGAAGATTTTCGGATTAATCCAATCCGATCCATCGGATTTTCGGATTATCCGATTTTAATTCGAAATATTTTTTTAAAAAAATACCCATTTTCCAAAGATAAAATCGTTTTTTAATTTGAAATAGCAACTTATATCCAAACCTAATAACAAAAAAACTCAAAATAAATCCTCATCATCCATTCATCCTTATTCATTTTCGTCATTTTTATTTTTTTGGAAGTTTTGGGAACATTGAGGAAGAAAGGATAATTCATTTTTATTAAATTTTTTATATTTTCGGATTAATCCGGAAAAATCCTATCCGAGCCGGATTAATTCAAATCCGATGAACCATTCAAATCGGATTACGGATTGACCCGAAGATGCTCCGGAACTTCGGATTAATCCGAACGATCACCCCTACTCCTGGAAGAATTAACCGTCTCGGTTAAAATGATCGGTCTATATAAATTAATTATTAAATTGTTAAAAGATAATAAAATAAAAATAAATTAAAACTATCTTTCATTTATATATACTTAAAGATAATTATACGTCCCCTCAAATTTCTTTTGAAGTCATCATTTTGGGACTTTTAGCAAGTAAGTTTGACCAGAGAATATTGCTACATTTTCTTTCTCAAAAAGAAAGTATTAAGCGATAAAATTGAAGGGCAAAAGAAGGTTGTAATTAAATTGGTTTGACTTATAGATGCGGCCTTTTTGACTTAAAATCTATCTAGCATCCAAATACCCGTTTAGATGTTACTTGGAAATTTTGTGTTTGTTATGAAATTTAAATGTCGAAGATCAAAATGGCTTTACAGTAGAAATATTTTTCTCTACTTATATAACAAACCTATAATGCCATATACAATTACAATTCTATACCAAACATAATTTTAACAATTCCACTACAACTTCGATCATATTCAAGCATTTAAATCGGGGCATTTAAGTCGCATGTCAATCAAACCCTTCTATTGGGACATGCTTCTAAAATTCTCAATAGCCAAAAGCAGTAGATTTATGACCTTAGGATGGAGTAGGAATTCAAAAAATAAATTATACAAATAATAACAATTATGCAAACAAATGAATAAAAGTAAAGATTGAACACAGGTAAAAGAAAAAGCATTTCATTCCAAATATAAAAAGTTAAAATTAAAACGACTTGCATAAATGTTTAAAAGTGCTTAATCCAAAGTGAAAGAAAATCACAAGTACTTGGAAATTTGTAATTGTGAATAATCTTCATTTAATCATCTATTATCGATTCATTTAAGTTCATATCATTGAATCATAGAGGCTTTAAATTTTCATATCATATACTACTTTTATTTGCATCCTACCACAAAATCAATAAACACATGGTACAAACTTCGTAAAACTGTGCACACTTCACAAAACTGAAGAAATAGTACTCCTATCAGCAAAGGGTTAACGCTTGACAACGAGGAAATATGAGTATCTACTATCTACCAACTTGAGTTACCGTCACAATAAACCAACAAAAAAGCATATGCATACAGTTCAATGAAACTGAAGAAATATGAGAGACCAAGGGTTAACAGCTTGAAAATATGATCATATATCAACATGAGTTATTGAAAAACCAACCAAAAAGTGAATGTACAGTTCAACAAAACAAAAGAAACATAATAGACCAAGGGCTAACATGGCAATAATATCACCATATACCAACATGAGTTGCATAGTTGGAGCCTTAGAGGCTATTATATATTGTTCAGAAAAGAAATCTTCATATATTGTGCATCCAGTTTAATTATTCTCACCCTCTTTAACAGACCATAAAACGTTATATGGCCATGTAAATACAAAGTCTCTTTGGTGTTACTAGCATAGTCCTACTGTGTACATTTTCTGGTTGAATGGGCTCTACATAATCAAAACTAAAAGAGAAATGTACAATGAAATACCTATGCATATTACAGTATCCCACATAAGACTTGACATGGGGCAAACAATACATAACAGGGAATTGCCTGTTCAACTCTCTGATTCAGCTCCAAAACTGTTGCATCTTTGATCGTCGCACGCCTTCAAATATTAGTTGAAGTTCAGAGAATACGATAACCTCATAAAGTCGTGAATACTCTGGGCTAGGGGCCTCAAATGGATCGACCATCATAAAAAGGTGGCAAAGCAAATGGCCATTCCTTCAAATTTGTGCAGAATCACATCCCAATACGGAAGGAAATTATTTTCCAAGAGCTGCTATTCAATTTCCTTAGGCCCTGGAAAGAGACTGTCACTGAAATGGGATACCTTTTCCTTTCCGACCTATATCCTTAGGTTCCTTGATATTGCTCTGCAAGTAATGTTCGTACAGCGAACGTAATTTCGCAGGAACAAAGTCCTTGAATCTGCCAACAATCAAGAAAATACTTTCAGAAACATTAGATACATTGGTAAAAGGACAATTCAATTATATTGACCGTTCCGCCTATCTTGTGTCAACCTAAAGAAAAACTAAGCTGGGAGCCTGGGATTCATTCTGGAATAAGCAGATTCCAGGTACTAGCTCTAGCAAGTTATATGAACAAAAGCATTATATTACAAGATTATCATAGCATGGTAACATACCAACAATGATGATTACACTAGTGGTCAATATTTTGGATTTGGTGTGCAAAGTTTAAATCTCATTGGAGTCACTCGCCCTGAGTGAGTGTTGATTGTGAGTAGTGTGTTATCTTATAAAAAACGCAAAAAAATGATTGTGTTGCAATACATAATTGAAACAGTACCCATGAAGAAGTGATATCCTTTCAGGAGTAGAAAATAATCTTGTGATTGATTGTAGAACATCCTCTTTATTCATGGCTTTCGACTTCAATGCCTTTAGAAAGCCCAGGAATTCTTTATATTCTACAAGAGTAAGCTTTTCCTGAACCTGCAAGGTATACATAAATATGAGTTAATTTACACGAAAGAAAAGAATCTAACTTTTGATACTCATCCTTGCTAAATAATACTGTCTCCACACTTAAAACTTGCTTGATGAGTCATAATAAATTTATACTCTGATAACAATATGACTACGAAGATTCACCAAAATACATACAGAATAAATACGTTGAGAATCATTCACAGAATACTCAAAAGAAATGTACGAGATATAGATATTTGGTCTTAAACTGATGCAAACACAGGGTCATAGACCCCAAGTATAGCATTTTAACTTATTAAGCAAATGGAACTCTTCCTACATCAAACGCCACAACGCAACACTTAACAGAGATAATAACCTCGAAAAATGATTTAATCATCTAAAACCATCGAGTAACAGGAACCTCAATTTAATAGCAGATATGCATGTGATCTTTACCAGTAGTTAGGTCAACAGCCATGAAAACAAAAGTCAATGAGAATAATCACCTGATGGAGAAACGATGATCCCTTTTCCACTCCATTATTAGACGCAGTCTGCGACACAACATCACTGCTTCCCTGATTCATATGTGTGGCACTTTTCTTTTCCATAATAGTTTGACAACTGACCAAAACCTCTTCATTGTTCCTCGAGCCATTGGGGCCTGATATCAAAAGTCTACGTTTCTTCGATGATTCATTTACATCACCAGATTCTCCATCTAACTTTTCCACTTTTATGTTCATGTTAAGCATTCTATTTATTCCTGTCCTTGTGAGATCACCTGAACACTTCAAACTCGAATCTAGAAAAGGCTTGTTCCATGTTAATGATGACCTATTGGCAGGAACTATTTCTCGCAGCTGCCCAGATATATTTTCTTGTTTCACTTGTTTTGTAGAGGATGCCGAGGAGTGACTCATATTCATGTGCTTGGATGCTATCTATGACCCAACAGAAATAATGTCAAAACATCAGTGTATCAAATTCAGAGTAATCAAGTAGGTAACATTATTACCTCCGGTACAAGAGAAGTTTCAAGGTGAGACAAGTCCAAATGGATGTGTCTTGGTGAAATAATTACATCATCTGCAGTTATGTTTACAATAAACAGCCATATGAAGAAAAAAATAGAAACAATCTTGAAATAGCAATAGCCAGGAATGCTTGAACTACAGTTAAAAATTTTATAAACCTAGATCAGGACTCCCAACATAGTATGTGCTTTCAAGCACTTCAAGTTCTAGTTTGTTAGCAACCACTTTGGGCTAGTAAATCATATAGATAGAAAGGGTCTATCTTGTAGATTATCTGAGGCTACATAGTGCCAGTGGTTATGCAGACAAGTTGAAAGATGTTAAGATGAAAAGAGGAAAGGTGCACTTTCGAATTAATTTTGTGGCCATTAAATTTTGACTGTTCTTCTGAAAACCCTGATTGATCTTCAACATAAAAACACATTATGTTATGTGTAGCTTACTACCTTTCTTCATCCTACACCCCTCATCAGGAAATACTCATGTTAAAGTTTTTGTTCATATGCCAAAGGTGTATCCACAATTGCATAATTGAATTTCTATCAAGGTCTGAAAAATCAATAATGACATGCGGCAGAGACTTGACCTTTGTGTAAAATGCATACCAGTGGCTTGTATTAGCCCATATATAAAAATTCCATGCAAAGATAGCATATCTGCGTGCTCAAATCAAGGATGGTGGCACCAAAATAAGTCAAACGAAGAAGATAAAAAGTCAAGGTTCTGTTCTGATATTTTTATGCAAGAAGCAAGCATTCCCGTTACACACTTTTCTTAAATAAAGATTCTGAGAAATAATACAGAAACATGGACAAGAGTAGAAGAACATAGAAGGCTCTACAATAGCCTAAAGACTCTTTACCCTGATCCAGTTTTGCTGCTAATTCGAGCTTTGTAGGACCACGAGTTCCAGCATCTCGGAAGAAATGGGTTAGTGTGTAAATTATATCACCAAATTTGGAATAGCACTGCAAAGTAAAATTTCAGTAAGTGACTGGTGGAAATAAGGTGATCGATAGAGAAGATCCTGTAAAAACTAAAATAGGTAAACCACCTTGATATGAGGCTGGATCCACAGTGATATTTGAGACCGGCGATTCATGTGTGCAAACCTATATATTAGGTTACAAATCACAAATGGAAACACAGTTCAAAAAAATATCTCAGCACCATTGGCATATCTCTGGCATTGCATGACCCAATAGTCACCATTTGTCATTGGCAAATCTTAAGCATATATACTTGGAAATCCAATAGGCTACATAAGAGGGGTCTACATTGTGACTAAACTATTTTCCGCTTTGTTATTCACCAGATTGTATGATCATATGACATCCGGATGCAAATCTCATGGTCAAAGGGACTAAACTACACAGTAGGAGGTTAAGAAATGTAGTATACATCAAGTCTTGAAACATTAAATTCAATTCTAAACTAGGGGCAATAAAGTATTTTATTGAGGAACTTTACTCGTGACAATATGCACAAATTTAAATCAGTTAATTGACATCTACCTGTGTTTATATATAAAAAAAACTTTAAATCACTTTGTGTTGGCTACCTTTCATCACAAAATATAATTGCTCCGTAATCATGTTGGTGACGAATGACACGGCCAACAGCCTGATTTACAGCCCGCGATGCCTGTTGAGAGTACCACTCTTCTCCAGTGAGACCCTGTTGCGCACAATGCCCAGGAATATAGCTGAAATTATATACCAAGTCACTAAATTTACAGAAGCATCAGAGTATGTTATGTTAAATACCTTTCTTGCGATTCTTAGGGACTGGGTCTGCTGATCCAAGTACTCCCGTTTCAGGCGAACCTGCATCCATCAACATTAGAGAGGTTTTATAGATTATGCTGTACATACACATTATGAAAGCACAAATTTTGTGTAAAATATCAGGCAACAACTGCATGCATGGTTATAGAAGTAAAAAAAAAAGAAGATAACAAAGAAAAAAATAAATAACATGACTAAAATTGCGGGGAACAGTGCTAAAATCTAGAAAATTCAGTTTTCAATTTCCAAATGTTTAATTAATTGTATTATTAACTGCTCTGCACTTTCCAATGGGTGGGATCATGTTAACTAATAATCTGAATTCTGGTCGAACGAGCTTTTTGGATTCATCAGATAGCAAAATCAGCCTTGCTTTCTGTCCTCTTCTTAGTTTCTCCATTTCTGTTATGCTTAGAATGATAACAATAAAGGGGAGTCGATTTGCATTATATGACGCTTTAAAAGATATTCTGAACTCTAAAGTAACACGGAAGTAGAAATCCTCGAACTATAGATGTCAGATTATGTGTTAAGAAAAGCTATCTACAAAATTCAGCCAGCCATTGTGGTTCTATGCAGAGTTTGTCAGTTAGCAAATTAATGAAGCATCTGGATTCTAGCACTCAAGCATTAGTCTTAGAAATATACCAAATCGAAAAGAATTTTTATGTGTTAAGAAAGCTATCTGCAAAATTTTAGCCAACAGTTGTGGCTCTCTGTCAGAGCTTGTCAATGAACAAATGAATAAAGCATCTGAATTCAGGCATTTAAGCATTTGGCTTAGAAATGTTCCAAATCGAAAGAACGTGTTTGATATAATAACTATAACGTGACAACAGACAAGCTATTGAAGATCAGCAATTACAATAAGTTCAAACTTCAAACTGTTGAAATTTAAGGACAATAACAGATTATAAATAACTAAAATTGCTTATTCTCCAAATGGTAAAGACAGATTGGGACAGACCTTAGGATCATTCAACGTAGCAAATGGCAAACCAGTGACGACCACAGCTCTTCCAGCACGATCCGCAAAATCAAGCCCTTCACTAACCTATGATATAAGAAACAAGTTCACATCCCTAACATGAATGTAACTGCCACAAGATTGATATATAAGTTTGTTAACACATGCGAAGAGGTTGTTTGAAGTACCACAAAATCAAAGAAAGAAACTAGGAGCACCAATATGAAAGAAACGATAAAAACATTATTAGAAAGAGTAATTATAAAAAATTGGGTCAATTTTCATCATATAAAAAGTGCAAGCCCCTTCAGCTGACTGATATTGCACATTTACCAACTATGAGATAATTGCAGCACATATAGTTACACTACGGTAGGCTGTATTAGTACAGGCAAATATGAGATTGATAGCTACAGATTACAATATGGGGTTGCTACTTTTTACGGCCTAAGATTCAAGGTTGGAATTTCCTAGAAAGTTTTGTTTGTTTTGGGTTTATATGCAATGAAACATAAATTCAAACAAAACAAGTTCAGCACTCTTTGTGCAAAAGAAAATGCAAGCTCAGCACCTTACTTAAGAAAATAAGAGTTTGGCGCGTTAGCTGCAAGATTTTGGATAGTTCGGCATTGTTTGTGCTATTTTCCTTTAATAATATTAGCTTGTTTTTGCATTTTACTGAGCTTAACATTTCTTACTTCAGATGAGAGAATTGATTACTCGGAGTAAAGGTAATGGTTGGAGGCTGTATTGTGGATTTAATTCTTTTCTGGGTGTCGGGTGAGGGTAGTTTGGAAATTAGTGGAATACTAATCTGGCATGAGGGAGATGGCTTCATGTGAATTGTGATCATGAGAGATGCTCCAAATATGCAATGCAACGTACAGCTGAAGGAGAATTTTTACTCTGTGTCTACCCCAATAGTTCACTAGGACATCTTTCGAGCATATTGTGAACAGAAATTCTACAGACCATGGCTCTATATAGTGTGAGCTTATTTGATCGTTTTGACCCATGTAAGCCTGTTATGTGAAGATCGCTTATAAGTTAGATGATTAATAAGCTATAGCTTATCAGTTTTGTATTTTCTATATAAAGTGAATCCTCTACCATATCAAACACCTCCATTTTATCACCTCTCAATTTTTAGCTAGCGTATTACCTCTCTGTTTTAACCAACATATTACCTGCCAGCAAAGTTATTAGCTACCAGCTAATCTACCATCTTTCAGATAGCTTATCAGCAGTTTTGATAAACAGAGACCATGCAAGTGCAACTGCATCAAAGCAACTTGGAAAATCACGCACATCAGTTAGAAAATGGGTGCGAGTGCATTATAGGCTTTATAGCAACTTCTTTTGGCGATGTGGATTGTTTTTTGCCTCAAGACCCACATATTGCTTTACCAAATCATCCTATCTCAACAGAGATGCATTAATTTCTATGGTAAACATGGTCATATGCCAATTGAGAGTGATCTTTAACTACAGACATCCGTCCATAGCACATTTAATATTATCACTTATAAGGGATATATCCCATACCTTGCCACGACATACAGCAAAAAATACAGATCCCGAAGTGGAAGGGTCCTTCAACTTTGTCATGAAATCCTGATCAATAATAAGAAGACCGATTATTAGGAAAAAAAGAAAATAAATGGGAGAAAAACACTATATCTCAGCAACTTACTTCAATTGCCATTGGAAACAATGATGATTGCCTGGGTTCCACAACAGGTAACTTGTGCTTGCAGATTCTTTCCCAAATTGTAGACGAGTTTAGTTGACCCTGTACATAGGAGCCATGATCAAACAAAAAGATGCGGAGATACGTCATTTCATTACCCCCAAAAAGTTGCATCACACACCGTAGTTTTCCAGAAGCCGACACATTCTTCCAGAACATAGTAAGAGGGGAAAAATACAAGAAGCCCATCTGGTACAATCCGAGCAAAATTCACTGGCACATGAAATCCAATTTATTAATCTTGCATTGTTGCCAACATTGATATTTGCAACAAAATTCAGAAAACCCATGCTAGTTAATAGAACATGTCAAGGGACTACAAAATGTTTTGCTCAGTAAATGATTATATAAGTCAATTTTCATTTAACAATTCAGATCTTATTGTTTATATTAAATATACACACCAATTGCATTCCCAAGTTCCTGCTTGTACTCGGTCGTACTACGACTGCGGTAAGAGGAATTGAAAGTATAACCAGATGGCCCAATAGATGCAACTCCAGCCCAGATCTGATTTTCGGATATAACGTGAGGATTCTCCAGGCGGATTGGAAAATCTCTATAATGCATAAGATGGGAATAAGTCCAGATTATTGAAAAATGGTATTGTTTTTCCATAAATGAAACGTACAGCTTCTTAAAAGTACAGTCTCTTACAACTTCAATTCTTCTGCAAATGAATCCAATGGTGACAATGTGCCAGATGTCAAGATGATGGATCCAACACCTAATCCAGCAAACTCCTCCATGGCAACTCCAGGATTGAAGCACCACCAGCTTAATGTTCTTGTAGCTTTCGCCTTTACTGAAAGGATAATGTTCAAATATTTCAATCTGAAGGCCAGGTTTTGTAGTGTTTTCAAAGTTTCATACAGGATAGTCAATGTGAAATCTTACAACAGTTATCTAGAGAAGAAAACTACAACCCACATTTATTTCTGCCCTTACTCATACATGAAAATCACAACAACAAAGCCTCATAACATAAGAAATCAACTTTTTATGATAGAGGATCCAAGGTAATCACATTCTTGTGGCTAATTGAAGCACTAACAGCATAGTCTCTGACATATGAGCATGAACCAATGACACAAGGAGCATTGGTGAAATCATGCAAGACAATAGAGAACGAATGTGTATCCATTCAGAAAATTAAATTATGTCTGTCATTTCAATCTAGTAAGAGGCATAATATCGCACCATGAATTGACAAATGTTTGTTATTTACCAGAGTAATAAACCTTTTCAAGATGTTGGGTTTAGTAAACCTTTTTAATACTCGTGAGTTTTTGGCTTCTCAGGGTATCCAAGCTATTCACTTTAGTCAGATAACCAACATGTACGGCTCCATCAGCATAATTTCAAATTTTATCAAAAGAAAATAAATTATGTGTTGGAACTAATCCGTATCAAGAGAATCACCTGTGATAAAAACTAATCTTCTGAGTTTATCACAGGGATAACAATTCAGCTAATGTTTGCTTTTTTCTGGAGGCATACTACCAAAGAAAAGGTATCTCTCAAGATTTAGCTTTATGCAGGATAATAAAATCTGAAATGCCTGGCATACTCAGAAACTATGAAAAATCCAGGAACAGGCACAATTAAAGAAATCTTTTCAACAATTCTGCAGCTAGACATCAGTATGGGTGCATAAATATGCCACTCACTTAATTAGGCTTAATTGATACTTAATACATGCTACGCATAATGACCATGATACTCTGGACTAGTAACATCATCTCATGATCAGTGGCACAAAGGGCAAGACTACTAAGTACTATCATTTAAATGTATTATAGAATTCAATTTTAAACAAAAAGACATGCAGAGAGAACAGTAGTATCCATCCTTTCATGTAAAAACCAAAAAAGATGATTCACTACCTCTATAGACATCTGCAGTATTATTAGCTTCAACTTGATGGACATGAACCTGATCAATCAATCAATCAATCAATCATGTTAGTGTTTTCACAAAGTACTGTACTAACTACAAACAATTATTAGCTACGGGGTTTAATATAACATACCCGGTAGTACTGGGCATGGGCATTAGTATTATCTTTGAAGATTAGTTTGAGAATGTCACCCATGCTTTCTAACCTACAGACTGCTCCACCCTCTGCTTTCGATGATCCTCCACTTTCACCACCAGTTGCTTCTGATGGAAAAACACACACAGCAAACACGGTTCTAAGTATTATGGTACTCATGAGAAAAAGAGAGAAAACCCGCCTACTATATAATACAGAAAACCTGGAGAGGACATATTTGTGGTGTCCATGTCAAGAATTTTTTAGGTTTCTTACTTTGTGTGATACACATTAGACATTCTACTCAAAATGATCTATTTATGGATCTTGTCTTGGATTCCTTCTAGGAAAGTTCTTCACTTGATGAAATTGTTTTTCAATGGATTTAAAAAAGAAAAAATAAAACTTTAAAAGAAGAGAAAAAGAAACTTAAATAAAAGAAAAAGATGAAGAAGGATGTGGCTACTGAAGCATATAGATGTATGTCATACTAAAACTAAACAAATACCATGACAACTCAAGAGAACTTAATTTAGATTTGAGATTGCAAATTGCAGTGAGTACCTTCTTCAAGAAGTGTGCATGCTTTCTCAATGGTATGAATGAGCGTTGTGGCAGTTTTCACATTTATATTTAGGTCAGCCAGTAGCTCATAAATATAAGGCCCAGGCCTTGTGAAACCTAATTCCTTAGACTGAATGGGCAACTCAGCTATTTGCTTCTTGAGCTTCGTAAGAAGTGCTGCAGGAGAACACCATAAATGGAAGTATGGAACCAGTTACATGAAATGAGGGATTGACCAGCAGACATACCAAATAACGTCAAGAATTGGGATATAGATGGAAAACACTAGAATGCCATGCACGCAGGTCTAATATTCAAGAGAAAATATCCTTTGTCCAGTCATACCTGCAGATTCTCATTAATGAAAAATAAAAAATCACCCACTGGCAACACACACACAGAGCAGGCTGGTGTACAATGTCAGATGATCAATAATTACACACTTTTCACCCAGGTATAACAGAGGGATTCAGAAATAATCTTTTTTTCCTTTATTACCTTCAAGAACAGCAAAGTGATCAGGATTATAAGATTTATCACTTGACGTTTGCCCCCTGGCAACAGAAAGCTTAACACAGCTATTTGCCTCAGTTATGCAAGCAGCTAAAAGACTTGAAGGCAGGTCGAAAGAGGCCGCATCAGCACAGATACTTTCCTGCATTTATGTGAGACTGTGAGTCATCAATTCTAAGGCTTCGATGTGGAAAATTACTCATTGGATGATTAACTAAAGAAAAAATTGGATTCCACTGCAGCAACAAGAAAGACAGTACAGCTAAGATACATAACCTCGGAAAACATTCTCTGCAGAGTTTATACTTACCAAGTTATGAGCTTCATCAAAAATAAGAATACTTCTATCCCAGTCGATTTTCAGAGACTTCCTATTTCCTCGATCAATAAGATAGTTGTAAGGTGCAAATAAGATGTCAACTTCTTTGTGGATCTCCCGGGATAGGTAGTAAGGACAACTGGAGACAGAGTAAACCATTAGTTTCAACATTCCCACGTTCCTTATAACAAGAAATAAGATATAGACAGAAATCCTACGTTCCTGAACTTCTTCCAATATTAACCAGGTCTTCTATATCTATTGGATCATCTCCAATACTAAGATTCCTGTTCGCAAATTCTGCAGAAACCAAAATAAGGATAAAGTACTTGTATCGTAAGAGTTAGAAGTGTTCATCAAGTGTAGATGTCATCTTGATGTTGTGTAAGATACTTGGGCCCCTTAAGGCAAAATTAATTTTGAAACTCATATTTATAATTAACAGATTTAAGCAGTGTTACCATCCCGGATTATGGCCGGGATACTGAGGGGGTATATATCATACTCCCTCCATCCCAGATCAAATGTCAGATATACCATTTATATATGTCCCAGTACAAGTACTATTTTTGGCAAATAACGCACATGTGCACTGACAAATTTGGGGTCACATACTACAATTCCATTGTACTTCAAATAGGTGCCCAAAAACAAATGTATTGTTTAATTTGTGAGGAGGGATCATAACATAACTTGCAGATGAACATAAAAGTGTGTGCAAAGTTAAATTGAGCTAATAGGAAGTAGGAAGTCAGACAAGCTAAGTCAAGGAAATGAGGATAAATTGATCATATACCCCCCCCCCCCCCCCCAAAAAAAAAAAAAATGTACGGGGGGCCATCTAATTAGGATTTTCTGGGATCTGTCAGGATGTTATGCAACCTGGGATAGAGGTATTTATCCCAATCAGCCCTTAAAACGCTCTGGGGATAGCAGGACACGGATCCCGGCAGGATTGACAACACATTTAAGTTTCTAAGGAACGGCTTATGCATTTGGGAATAAAGTTTACATATTCATGAAGAACCACATATTTATATGCAAACAACGGACATACCTGTAACTTTTGAATAGTGAGCACAATACTGCTTTGTTCTCTTCTTACATAATGCCTGGCATGCATTTGTCTGTTTCTTTCCGCGAAGTAATTTTACATTGTCATGAATACACAGTTGCTCCCGAGATCCTAAAACAACCATTTTTGGCCTGAACTTCATTAAACATAGCTCCTTGAGTTACTTTGTTGGACTTATTAAACATTGTCATGAAATGTAGTCAACATTTCACAAATACCGCTTATCTAACAATAACAGATCATCAATATAAGTAAGCTTCGAAACCAACCAGCCAAATGCAATAATAGCAGATTCTATACAGAAAGATTCAGTTATTGAAGCAGGGCTATGTCTATGTGAGAAGCAAAATGAAAAACTGGCCAAAAGACATCATTCAACAATGTACTCAGGGCAATCATATATAGTCCTAGTCTTAAAAGTTTGGTACCCAGAATATGTACTTTTGTATGGGACAATATCACGATGATGCTAACTTAACATTTGAAGATGTGCATGTGGAGGCACATTAAGAAGGTGAAGGCAACATCCAGTAAAAATGGATATTGGGATTCAAGTGTGCAGGTGATATAATATCATACTTATTGGCCTTCAAATACTTTGGTTATTAAAATTGTGCAATCAGATGGCTAGTGTATGAAAGATGACACTGACAAGCGTAAGGCAAAATCACCTAGCTTTAAGGAAACTGTCTAGGAAGATCAGTGGGTGCAGAATTTTATAAGATTAATACAAGACAGAAATGTGACAAAGTTAGCAGGAAACTACCTTCTTGAGTTGGGAAGAGACAACCTTATTTAGTTGAGTCAGACTAAATTGTGCTGTTACAAATACCTTGAACCACCCTTAATTAAAATAATGGCAAAGCTTGTTCATCTAAAACTAGATATACATTTATCAAGTTTAGCGAATATACTATCTGTTGGATCAGTAATCACCACTACATGTTTTCAGTTTGATTAATGTTTATTGGGTGGTTTGTGTATTTACAGGCATAATCGACATGACCTCCCACATTTTTATAAGCTAACACCAATCATCAGCATAGATTTAATGGTTACATTGTATCCATAACTGCTGAAGCCATTAGAGTGGAATGTAACTAACCTGTAGCTGGACCTCTTCAACTCTTGAATCACCTGCCTGATCTGACTATGGGTGCGTGATGCATATATTATAGTGGGATATTTAGAAGAGCAGGATTGTGATAGCCTTTCATTTTGAGCCGAGATATCTCTTGATTTACTTGTTCCTCCATAACCACGCAATAGTTCTTCATCAGGATCTTGGCTCCCTCTGCTACGATCTCTTGGGTGCCTACCTCTTGTGAAACTGCCCAAACTTTTTCTCCAGGCTAATGTAGCGCATAAAAGACACAATGTCTTACCAGTTCCAGTTGGGCTCTCCAGCAGTGCATTACATTTCTACCCACCATGAAAAGGTTGTCCACAACTAGGTTAGATAACACTGACACCAGTGAAGCATAATCGAAGTTTTCTAAACTGTTTGTAACTTTGTATACAGTTGGATGATGAAAGTAGGCTAACACATACATATTGTGCTCATGCATGATATTCTGAGCAAGGTGCATTACATCAAGGAGTGAAAATTCCCTAACACACTTGTGTCGAAAAAATAAACCTGATTAATGAAATGAGAGATAACGGAAAAGCAAAACAAACAGAAAAAGCCGTCTCCTCCAAAAGAAATCATCAAAATCAGCAAGCAGACCTCTAATCCAGACTAATATAACAACCATGGTCCCCAACCCCAAACGAAAGGTCATCTATCTGCAACTAGCATTTCTTCTAAACCATGACATCAGTTGTGAATAGATCGAACTGCATATCCCCCAAATGTCTAGCCAAATTATGTATTACTTGGTACCATTTCTAATTCCAATCATGAAAATCCACACAGTACTTAAAATTTGCAAAACGGACAACTCGTGCCCCCGTAATTAAAGGCGATATCGCCACAACAAACATTATTTCATGATCTCATAAAACGTAATACACAATCACACAGCCTAATAACAGAAGCTTCCTAAATTCCCTACAGGTAAATCAATCTATGCCATTGCGAAAATCAGTCCAATTAGCGAAACTAAACAGTCGATCATGAACGGAATCGAAACAAAACACGAAGATACAGAAACTTGATTTTTAAAAAAAAATGAGAGTAAACGCAAATAAATAGAAGTAAAATTAGCTTTGGTTTGGTTTACCTCTTGAAGAGATTGGATGACTTTTTCCATGTAAACGAGCTGACATTGATACGCCTCGAAAGGGAAATCAACGTCGATTCCCCTTAATTTGTAAGTCGGCATTATTTGCAGGAATTCGATTGATTGAAATGAACCCTAGCTACTTCACTGTAAATATCATATGACCTCACTTTCCCGCCATTGTGTGAGAAGAAATACGAACAGTTCGTTCGCGATACGACTCAGCCTGCTGGGCTGTAGTTGGGCAAGGATTTCGGACCTGGGCCTGATGCCTGATGGTATAATTGGAAATTTTCGTCAAGAACACAACTTATGGTTAATTTTGCACGAGCTTTAAAATTGACTTGGTATATAGTTTTTAATTAGAATACAATAAAACCTCTATAAATTAATAATGTTAAGATCAGAATATTTTATTAATTTAACGAGATATTATTATAGCGATAAATTAATAATTTATTAATTTAAAAAATTTTTACGTATGACCTTTAAATTACTTTCAATACTGTAAAATTTGTTCGGCGAATCCAACCGGCTCAAGTGATTTTAAACGATTCAAATGCTGAAGAACACATTCGTGAGCTTGAGAAACTTGATTATATGTATGCATTATTAACACAAAATGGATGTGAATCATTTGCTAGATTATCCTGGTGAAAATAATGAATGTTACGAGGTTCAAATCATTGAAGAAATTGTGGCATATACCATTCAAAATTCGGTTCAATAGATTTGGCGTAACTCGAAAAGAAGCATGACAAGCGGCAAAACTCTTCACAACTTTTTGTTGCAATATGAGAAGGAAACTCCCCAATTCTTAAGTGCAATGGGGGAGATTCAAAGATAAATTTAATATAGATTTAAATTTTAGCAAAAAATAAGCGACTATAAATTCATTTTTTACCAGACAATCTTCGAATTTTAAAGTGTTTCTCTCTCTCTCTCTCTCTCACACACACCCATATATGAAAATGGAATATTTTAGTAATTATTAATTTATAGTTTTATTGGGACCAAATATATATACACAGTGATTTAAAAAAAAAATTATCTTATTATTTTATCGATTGGGGTTCAATTTTATACTGGTCTTAGTTAAAACTGGACAAATTATTAATTTTATTAAAATTATTAATTTATTGAATATTAATTTAAAGAGGTTTTACTATAACTCTACGTGTTAATCGAATTGATAAAAATATAAGAAATATTAATTAAGTATGAGGACGGTTTCTTAAATATATATTAATATATTAATGTGAGTGGCAAAGAAAAGAAATTGAAGAAGAGTGAGCATATGATATTTATATATTTGTATATTTAAAGCTATTATAATGAGAGAGAAAATAGTTTTTTTTGTCTTGAGTGTCACCACAACGTAAATGGTTATTTGTGTAAGCATGTTCAACGGTCTAAGCATCATGAAGGTGGCTATCGAGTACAAAATGTACTGCAATTCGCCACAATCGCAACATTTTATCAGAATTTCTCTCCTACCTTTTCTAAGGTATTCTTGTATGTCGAGCTCAAAACAGATCTTCTCGTAGGCAATGACGGACACTGGAGTTTCAAGTTTCAACACGCCGTTAACATGACCATCAGCTTTACCTTAAAACTAATATTTATTTTTTCTTTTTAAACGGTTAAAGTGTGATTCGAATTCCCGACCTATCAGTTGAGAGTGAAGCATATTACCAACTAAATTGCACTTCGTCGTCGGTCTTTCATTTTCTTGAAATGCAATACCTTATTAATAAGTTAGATCCAACGTATAGGTCTAACTTCAAAATATTATCTATGTGATTGATTGTGTTGATTTTGTCTGTAACACAGTGGACAGGTACTCCATATTTTAAGATATTGGATACAGTACTCAGGACAGTTTGGGAATCGTCTTCCATAAGTTTATGTGTTTGATTAAAAGTGTACACAGCTTACACTTTCTTCAAGCAATTGGATGATTTCAGCAATGGCGTGAAACTGTGAAAGTAATTGGTCACACCCTAAACAGAGGAAAGTACAATGTTCAGAATGGCATCTAATGATAATGTTGCATCGGAATGGAAGGAATTTGGATCGGCGAACCAGTTGGAAATGTCTTCTCTTACGAAATTACAAGGATCGGAGAAAACTCTCGAATTTTCTATGAGACCGAAAACAACATGCACGGAGACACATTAAGGAATCTAGTTATCTGCTATCGCCATTGCTTCACATCTTCAAATTTTGGAAGGCATGCTCCCGATAGCCATCGGCCAAATATTTCAGATGATGACTTCTTCGACTCGAACAAAACAAAATTACAGATAACATACAGAACTTAAAACTGCGTATTATACACCACAAAGAACTAGAAGCAGAACTGAACTAGACACAGTAAACTAACATGGAAGTAGGCAGTCAGAATGACAAAATGTACGACAACAGAAATTACACCGATACAGAGTCTTACGAGAAGCTATAATCAACTGTGTACCAGCTAGATAACATCAACATAATCAGGTTATCGTTCTCATTCATAAATGCAGCAATAATCTAGCTAGAACCGCACTGCTAATAGCCTGGCACAGTTGCTAATCTATTACAGACTTACAATAAGATAAATTGCATGTATGCCTTACCAAGGAAGCAAAGACAAATCCTTCCCGTTTCAACAGCACATCAGGTGTCATTATGAAAAGTCGATGCAGGTTGCAACTAATAAGTTTGTCATACAGGAGAATATGAGTCAAACCATTCAACACAATCAGTTAGAGACTACTGTCTATTAGGTCGTAAAACATGAATAACGTGTTGCAACTTTGAAGCTACAAGAAGTGATGAATAGGATAGTAACTTTACAATTGGGGTGGATAGCACAACCTATTAACCTTGAGGGGTTCCTGGTTAGTCACGAAGTTTCTTACACTAGGGGTAAATGATATAACTTTTCATACTTCTAGACCAGTGCAATTTGTAATAAGTGTAACGCACCATCATATGGTTAAATATCATACACTCCCATTCAATATACTAATCAGACTATAAATAGGCATAGCCACTACGAATTTAAGGCAACCGAAATGATAGTACATGCACAAACTGAAAGCACAAATGAGAAGGTTTACCAGGAAAAACTGCAGCAATCTTCAAACCAGCAAGTACAGCTTACTATAGGCGACAACATGCCCTTAATAGGTAATATATTCCTAATTCATTGGCAATAACTATGTCATGCAGCTATGTTAATGTGTTCAGAAGTCTATTTCGACAAATGAGCATGATTGAGCTGAAAAAACAGAAGATGAGACAGGATATTCAACCAGGTTAATGTTTAAGAAAGGGACATGTAAACATTAACCATCATAAATAGCAGTCAAGAAGCATGGCATAGACAAAATCGACTTTGTAGCACAATGAGATTGAGTTATATTCCTACATACTTACTAGCCTACATCAGATTTATTATAATTCAGATCAAGAGCCTGAGAGGGTGATATAATACAACAGCAGCAAGCAAGCAGCTAATCATCAGCAGAGATATCATTATCTTCATCGCCACCGCCTTGCCAAATCTTCGCAATCTCAGCCTGAGCTCTCTCCAGAATCCGGTTTCTCTGCATTTCCAGATCCCTGCGTAACTTTATCCGCAATTCCTCAAGTTCTAGCATATCCCGCCTCTTGTTATTCTCGGTCTTCTCATATATCTTACTAAAGTTCTTAATTGAATCAGCAACCAATTTAATACAACCTGCACTACCCTTAACCCGCCCACTCTTCATCGTCTGAGGAGGAAGCCCGTCAGATTCATTTTCGGAATTTCCAGGATTATCTCTCATTTCCTCCAGTCTATTTGACTGGCTCAAGTACTCTTTAGGATTCATGAACACGTACTCTCCAGGGTCCACTCCAGACGAAGTGCTAGATTGTTGAGGAGGTGATGACGACAATAGAGTATCCATTTTCTTGAAATACACCCATTCACTCGAAGATCCCCCTGACACTCCCAGACGCATTTTCTCCTTTTTGTACTTTTTCTTCAATGTATCCAAACGATTCCGACACTGAGTATCAGTTCTCTCTATTGTTGACTCTTGAGACACCTTATCAGCAACTTCTTGCCACTCTTCAGAACGCAGACTCTTTTTCCCTTGCTTAAGAAACCTACCACCCCAAGCATCCAATAACACAAATGTTTCATGCTCCGTCCAATCCGTGAGTGGATTCCGTCCACCATACGATTGCTTCGTAGCCGAAGAAGGTGCTGGTAGTCGAGGTGCAAACTCATAACTTGCCAACAATGTTTTCAGCTTCCTCTTCTTCGGATGTTTCTTTGAATCACCATTCTCATCATCTTGATCGTCGTCCTCATCACCATCTCCATAGTCATCTTTACGTATCCTTTGAACACCATTTCCACCATCCTCATCATCCTCGTCGTCATCTTCTTCGTTATCTATATCCTCCTCATAATCATCACGACCATCATCGTCATCCCCGGCATACGATTTCCCAACATTACCCTGTTCATTATTCGAGCTTTCCTGATTTACACCGTAAGAGGCAGGATGATGGCTGGCATCATCCTCATCATCCATGGTGCTCAAAAACAAACAGGCAACGATTCAAAGTGTCTATCTACTTTCTCCTCTCTCAGAATTACTTTCCTAAAGTAGACAAAATCCCAACCAAGATCCCCTCTTCCATGTATATCAGAACATAAAGATTTCTTCTGCAACCATATCAATACCTACAAATTAAAAAATACCACTTTACCTAACCCCAAATCCAACTAGGTGCACAAATCTTACCAATGAAGCACTAAAACACCATTTATCACTAAGAAAACATACTTCCTAATCAATCATCGAGACAGAAGTAAGCCCACATAAAAAGATTGAAACTTTACTACTTCACAAGCTTAAATCTCAAAATTTTACCTGAAAAAACTCAATTGTACTGTAGAAATGCCTTGAAAGAGTCGCAGTGAGATCAAATCAGCTCCCAAATCTCAGAAATTCACAAGAAAAGGAGCTGGATGAAATGCAAAATTGCAAGAATCAAGATAAAATCGGGATTCACGTGATGGAGAAATAATTAGTTGGAAATGGGAAGTGAAAAGTGGGAAAGAAACGCATCTGTTGTAGGTAAAGAGAGTTAGGAGCAGACAAAAATGTCAAGTGATGGTCGTTGCTAACGTGCGCTGGTGCTCACTAAATTCTTGCAAGAAGTCTCAACTCTCATAAGGACTCTAATCAAACCGGGTCCCACGACAGTGAATCGGTTTTTCTTGAGCACGATCCGTTTATCTCGATGGATGACACCATCTAGCCCTGTAGATACATGACATGATGTTGGCCAGGATCAAGATTGACCAATGAAACAGTTTACAGTTCCGACCGGGTCGAACCACATTCTCGATCCATTTCGAGCCGAGTATATATTATTAATCAATTAACCATTCGTAAATATGAGTGCAAGATTGAGTGGGGTGAGGTTGAGTTCGAACTCAATATTCCCAAGCTAATAAGACTTGAATTTGAGTGAGTTCGTGTCAAATTAATAATTGTGACATGAGCTTGATATGATTAAGAGTTGAAATTTAACTCATGTGACACATGGACTAATATTTCGGGTTTGAATTTCATTTAAATTTAAAGGCAAGTCGTTTACATGTATATGATACACTCCATTTATAAAAGTTGCTTGAATACAATAGGGCATTTAACGGTGTAGTTGGCCTTTGTTTATTTCAACTGAAATTTACTGAATTGAGTTAAACTGAATTGAGTGAAACTGATGTATAATATAAATTATAACGATGTATTTATTCTCTTCAACTAAAGTTTACTGAATTGAATTGAAATGAAATAATTTATGAATAGAATTAAGTTTAAGTAAAGCATAATTGAATTAAACTAGTTTTCAATTGAATAACAAAACATTACTTTATGGGAGAATTTAGTGTCTTCTTCAAATCTTTCTTACACTATAGTAATAAATGAAAAAATTCCTATAAATTAGTGTTTATATTACTAGTTCCAACTGTATCCTCTAACTAAATACTAAATATAGCATATTAATAATTAAAATTAACCTACTACTAATTTAAATTATATTTGAATTTGTTACTATTTCATCGGCTACGTAGCATCATGCGTTTGGCCTCAACAATTCGGCCGTCAAATTTAAATATCAAGCATCATCTCAGCTATCTACAATTTGATCAAGTATCATTTTAACAATTTATCATATTTTTCCATTTTGATCAAGATCGATTGATTAATGATGCTTAGTAATATTATTGAATGTATTTGAATCTGTTTAGTTATGATGCTTGCGCTATTTATGATACTTACTTGTATTTTCAGATTATGATGCTTGTATCTTCGAATTATAATGCTTGCGTTATTTATGATATTTGTAATTTTCTTGATGCTTGCTAATGTGTAAGTTATAAGCATATTAGGATATGTTTCACACTGAAATATATCTTTATCTTTATTATTAATTGTTTTAATGTCTGATGTCCGATAATTTACTGGATTCTCAACATTTTACATGAATTGTAAATATGCTCATGATGCTTCTTTAGTTAAATGTTTTAACATGAATTATAAAGATACTCACGATGCTTGATGGTGTGAATGAATGATATTCCTTCAGCTAGTGTAAACGTGTTAGTAACATATTTTTTGAATTAATTTATATAAATAAAGGATTGATTTTGTCTGTAATGATATATTTATTTTCAAATATTACTACAAATAACAATATCACTAATTTGTAGGATATTTTTAATGTACCAATAAAGTGTAAGAAGTTTTTAAAATTTACACTAATTTGTAATTATCTTTAAAGGTGTTCTCTTCAACCGAATATCAGTTCATTTCAGTTCAGCTCAGTTCAACTCGATTTAGTTATAATTTATATTTTAATCGAGTTATGTTCAGTCCAGTAAATTTAGAGACCACAACCTTAGTCTAAATCTCATCCACACTCCTCTTGTGCAATTTGTCAAGTCTCATGGACTAATATGATAGTGCATTTAACATGTGTAGCTAATGTAAATCTCATCTACAGATAGTGAGTTGGGAAAAAATCCAAAATAGGTAAAAGAACCAGAGAGTGAATGAGTGCTCTGTGGGCAAGGATCATTGCTTATCACTCAAAAATCAAGAAAAGCTAAAACGAACAGAACAAAACCAACCAATGGGTTTTGTGACCGGAACAAGTTCTTGCTCTTTGCAACATTCTCCAATATTCTCCACATCTCCTTCTCAATGTTGGCCGCAACAGCCATTTCTCATCCCTTTCCGGAGAAATGCGTATCACAGGAAGAAACGCCGAGTTATGGCTTCTGTCCAGCAAGAAGATCGGAAAGATGGAAACTTTGGCAATCGGAGAGTAATTCTGTTTGTGGGTGTTGCTGCTTCTGTCTTACCTTTGCTTAATATGGGGCCAGCAGAAGCTTTTCAAGCAGCTGGTGAGTTGGGTTTTTGTTTTCTTGTTTGATTGATTTGTTATTTTATGATCAAATTTAGTCTGTTTGTTGTGTTGGTTTGGAGAATTGAATGTGTTTGTTTGCCAATTGGTATTGACTTTTTGCAGATGTGTGATTTTTCAGTGTTTTTAGTTGTTCATTGGTGATGGCATGGTAATGATGTGTGGGATTTGACTAACATTAGGAAATGTGTGTATGGATGGTACTTGTATCTGGGTTGTTAGTGAAGTTAAGACGGTTTAAGATGTTAGAACATCTCAAACAAGTGTTTCCTGGAAATTTATATAGTAGCTCTTTCATGGGTGAGGATCACATAAGCGTGTGGCGAGGTTTTAGAATCAGGCTAAGTTTAATATAATCTGCCAATGGTGTTTAAGTTAAGGTTATAGATGATGTTTTCCGGAGCTTTTCCAAGAGGTGCGTGCACCTTTACTTGTTTGTAGAGTGTGGAATTGGGACTGGACCTGTAGCTTCTGTTTGGCCTTTGCTATAGTTTAGCCTGAGAAGCATCTGTGAAAACAGCCAGAATACATTGAGCTTCTCAACTACTTCACTTGGTAATTTTCAAGCTGAATTTAGCAAGTAAAGGCTAAAAAGATGTTTTGGATTGGCTAGTTTACATTAGGCTATCTGGAAAGTATGGGAGACATTTAAATGTCACTATTCGTGAAAACATTATCATCAGAGACTCAGAGTGTGCAAATGCTGTTACTTCTAGCTCGTGTATGAATGACAATTTCTGTTAGTTCATACCCTCATTGGAATTTGTAGATGGCACTACCTGCTTTCATATGGTAATATAATAACTGTAGGCATCTTTTCTTTATTTGTTCAATATCTACAGAATGCTTTGCTTATCAACATCATTACTTCCATATGACTAGTAGGCTATCAACATCATCGCTTATGTATTTTAATAATATAAGAGAGAATCTCAGAATCATTAATAAATACATAGGAACTTCCATCTAACAGTTAATGTGTGTGTTTGTATCTGCGACATTATTATTTATCGTTCCACTCTGATAATCATTATTACCCTTGTCCCAAAACAAATGACACATTCATTTTGAGTGTCTGGTAACTACTCATCCTAAAATTAGTAATAAGTTTCTTTTTTTTTTTAATCTCAACAAGTTTAAGTTACATTATATTGTTCAATATTCAATCTTCTTATGCAAACTATTCAGATTGATTTATTCATTTATCAATTTACTGTGAATATTTTTAATAATTGTATCCTTTCTTTTTCCAAGTTTAAAGATCCTCAAGGTGGAAGGATTGTTCACTCATCGCATCAATTGAATTTTTGATTTTAATACTTTTAAAGCTTGAAAATAGTCTCAGATGCTCTACAGAAACTTCAACTTGGTATGCATTCTTAGGATTAGCACGGTGTAACTTTACTATCATATACTAACTCGGGAGGGCAATTTGTTGGATTAAACTTGGAATACGGGCATGAGTTCTCCAATGACTAGTATATGGTGTACATTACTCCTTTCTGGCCCTTCACGGCTTCATGCATATGTGGTATTTTTCCTCTTGGACATTCTGAAGTTCTGACATATGCTTATGTATATGATTTTAAACTTTCATGGTTTTTCCAAGTTATCACCAGCTTGCTCCTGTTTTTAGATGCATTTTGCCAAAATAAATTTCTGGTTGGTTTTAGTAAAAGTCTAAAGATCATGTTTAATGTTGAATAATGAGTGTTTCTGAAGAGCAGACAACATACGTTCTTAACCTGATTGAGCGAATACCTTGTGAATCCAATCGACCGATCTGTTCTTCAGTGTTGAATCATACATGACTGAGTTTTTTTATGCTGTTATTTCTTTGCGATGTTTATACTTTATAGAGGTTTTGTCATTTTTTCACTGTAAGTAGATAAGAACGACAATCATGAGCAAGCTAAGCTAGCACATCTTTCTTTCTTTAGTTTTCTTTTATCAATTTGAATTTCTCTTCTCTCTGACATACTCTAAAGGTTTTCATGTTGATGCCTCTGTCGATCGAACATAAAACAGTTCATCATGTTATAAATGCACTGATCCTCAGATTGTCTTATGTAGTGCCTTATCTTGAACAGCTTTTGTCTTTAACTTAAAACATAATATTTAATTATATGACAGACATCTGCTGTAGATTTATCCTCTAATGGCTCGTGCTGAGATATGTGCTTTCATTTTTTTGTTTTCCCTCTAGAAATTACAGAGTCAATGCCTGAAGACCAGAAGCAAACTGAAGAGGTCTGCATAACTTGCCAAACTACAATATTAGAAAGAAAAAAATTCAGTGAAGCATAGTCATTCTATATACACTATTCTTGTTACAGTATACAATTTTCATCTTAAATGTGCTGAATTATTTATAACGTTCTTTTCTTAATCTCACTCATGTTCAGCCAAAGGGTAAAGGAAATCCGTTTTTCTCACTTCTGAATGCAATTGGGTTTCTTGGGTCGGGTGTTCTTGCTGCTCTCTATGCATCGACATTGAAAGAGAAGGCGGAGTCAGATGCTACCATAGAATCTGTAAGTCATTCAATGGACTTCATAATTTATTCCATGATGCATCTGATATTTTGGTTGGTTTTACTACTAAGAATCATTTCTCTCTGGTATATTTCTTCTGTACATATTAGATTGTAGAACTTGGGAAATGTTAAGCATCTGCAATGGGAAGTTAAAGCATATCAGTTCTTGCCTTTCTCTTATTCCCCTCTTCTTGTGTACACAGATGAATATTAAATTGAAGAAAAAGGATGATGCTATAACTTCTCTGGAGAAAAAGTACAGGGTTGAATTAGAAAATGAGAAAGAAGCTCGCAGCAAGGCACTCGCAAAAGCAAATGAGGAGCAGCAGGCTTTAGTCGGTCAGTTAAAACTTGCTGATAGCACCATAAAAAATGTCGGCCAAGAATTGCAGAAGGAGAAGAGACTTGTTGACGAACTAAATGCTAGAGTCGAAACTCTCGAGGTAGGTCTCCGTAAGGCTGGGGATGAGAAAAGGGAACTGCAAGAGCAGCTGAAAGAAAAGCTGAATATCATAAAAGTCTTGGAAGAAAGGATTAGCTTGATTTCTTTGGAACTCAAGAGTAAAGAAGAGAATCTACAGAAACTTAATTCTACGCTTGCTGAAAAAGAAAGAGAATTCAATCGCTTAAGCTCTGTATATAAGCAATCTCAGGATCAGATAGCTGGTTTAAAATCAGATATCAAGAAATTTAATGATGCGATTGCCAAAAATGAGAAAGAGTTGGATTCCAAGAATGAAATAGTACGCAGTTTAAATTCAGAGTTAGCTTCTTTACAGTCCGAGAGAAATGAGTTTAGCAAGAAGCTTGATACTGCTCTAGAAGAATATCATCACTTCAAGTCATCCGCAGAAAAGAAGGAAGCCTCAAATGCCAAGCTTTTAGGAGAAAGAAAGGAAGAAATTCACAGGCTTGAGGAACAACTAAAGCTGTTTGTGGATGAAACAAAAAGGAACAAAGTGTTCATTGCTGAGTTGACCCAAGAAAAGGAAGACGTGAGAGAAATGCTGAATATTGAATTGAGAAATGTGAAGAATCTAGAACACGAACTCAAAATCACATACGAAACTCTGGAGAAATCAAAATGTGAATCTTCTGATCTGGGAAAACAATTAGAGCAGTCGAGATGCTTGTGCGCTGAGCTAGAATCGGAGCTTTCTAA
>JAYMSP010001662.1:0-29872 GCA_036897095.1 Plantago elongata | reverse complement strand
ATTTTCTTATGTGATTTACTTCCTGTTTATCGACTTTTCTCAATTCCAGTTGCGTTCTTGTATACTACAGCTACCCAGCTCAATTCCAATTTGTAACCATACTTACTGCACTATAACTTTTGTTAATGGTCTGATTTGTTACACTATGTAATTCTATTAGTTTCCTGATTAGATTAGTCTTTTATATTATAGAACTCTAGTTAGATCAGGAACTAGATTAGTTTCCTCATTAGATTAGTCTTTAGATTATTGCTTCTTGTACTTGTATATATACCCCTTCTAATTCTATGAATAGACAGGGAAAATAGTTCTTTCATGATTGAATTGCTTCATTGTCTCTCGATATTACAGCTTGCTACTGTATAATAACATGGACGAGGTACAACATATGGAGAGATTTGGAATGGAGAATGATTATGACGACGGCCAGTGGATAGGCGGGGAGTTTGTGGGGAAACGCAAGGAAAAGCGTACTCAGACCAAGGATGATATTCTATATGGAGTATTTGCATCTGGGGACAGCGACTCCGATGAGGGATCCAGCTCCAGGAAGCGGAGGAAAGATTCGAACAAGACGGATTTCACTAAACCTGTGCGCTTTGTTTGCAAAGGGGCGGAAAAACCTGCGCAGGAGATTGACCGCGATTCCAAACAGGAAAATGAGGGGAGGCCTACTGGTTTGGGGTTTGGGGATTCTGCTGGTCTTGGACTTAATGCTGATGATCCAGTGGACAAGAGTGAAAACGTTGACTTCCTGCCCACTGCCTTTGGGAAGAAGATTCTTGAAGGAGCTCAGTTGAGACGAGAAAGGGAGAAGGAAAAGGAAAAGGAGAAGTTAGCCAAGAAGTCTATTCGTTCTGGAAGTAGAGAGATAGATCCGTCTGGAGTTGGTTCTTTTGAAAAGCACACTAAGGGCATTGGAGGAAAATTGCTTGAGAAGATGGGTTATAAAGGAGGAGGGCTTGGTAAAAACTCGCAGGGAATACTAGCCCCTATAGAGGCAACAATGCGTCCCCAGAAAATGGGAATGGGTTTCAATGATTTTAAAGAGGCTAAAGCTCCAGCCCTGCAGGAGCTTGATAAACAACCTATTCCCAAGTCTATTCAAGCTTCAGAAAGTCGCTCAAAGGAGAAGCGTTGGTTGAAGCAAGCTCCTCAGAAGAAAAAGGCCTTTATTACAGCAGATGAATTGTTGGCGAAGAAAGAAGAACAAGGATTTGAAGTTGTCCAGAAGGTTTTTGATATGAGAGGACCACAGGTTCGTGTTCTCACAAACTTGGAGAACTTGAATGCAGAGCAGGAAGCTAGGGAAGATGGCATCCTAATGCCTGAACTTCAGCACAATATCAGGTTGCTAGTTGATTTGGCTGAGAACGACATCCAGAAGATTGACAGAGATCTAAGGAATGAGAGGGAGACTGTGGTTGCTTTGCAGAAAGAAAATGAGAAGTTGCAAAAAGAGGCATATAACAAGAAGCAGCAGATGGAAAAGATGGATGTGATAGCTGGTGTACTTGACCAAATTGAGGAAAAGAGCACGGCCGGAACACTGACCCTAGAATCCCTTGCTACATCATTTGTGGATTTGCAGTCTAGATATGCTGATGAATATGTATTGTGCAACTTATCCTGCATAGCAAGCTCGTATGCTTTACCATTGTTCATTAGAATATTTCAGGGATGGGATCCTCTTCAGAATCCGAGTCACAGAATTGAGGTTGTTAGTGTGTGGAAGAAATTGTTGCTGGGGAAAGATTCTCTACATTTGTCTAGTGCAGCTTCACCATACACACAGCTGCTAAGGGAGGTTATATTCCCTGCTGTGAGAATATCTGGTACCAATACATGGCAGCCACGGGATCCAGAACCAATGCTTAGGTTTTTAGAGTGTTGGGAAGAACTTCTACC
The DNA here is from genome assembly GCA_036897095.1 of Plantago elongata. Lineage (NCBI taxonomy): Eukaryota > Viridiplantae > Streptophyta > Magnoliopsida > Lamiales > Plantaginaceae > Plantago > Plantago elongata. Next base: position 27,964 of record JAYMSP010001662.1, on the reverse strand, counting down.
TCCTCCCATACTGCAGACTATACTTGACAGTGTTGTTAGGCCGAAACTTGTAGCTGCAGTAGATACTTGGGATCCACGCCGAGAAACCATACCAATCCATTCTTGGGTCCATCCATGGTTACCATTACTGGGGCAAAAGTTAGAACCCTGCTATCACACAATACGAACTAGATTAGCTAGTGTACTTCATGCGTGGCAGCCCAGTGACATGTCTGCCTTTTATATATTGTCTCCTTGGAAGACTGTATTTGATTCAGATAGCTGGGAGCACCTTATGGTTCGATACATTGTTCCAAAATTGATGGCTGTAATGCATGAATTTCAAATAAATCCTGCTAATCAGACACTTGATCAATTTTACTGGGTGAAGACATGGGCAACCTCAATTCCGATTCAGCATATGGTTCTGTTGATGGATGTTTTCTTCAACAAATGGCAAGAAGTCTTGTACCATTGGCTATGCTCAAATCCAAATTTTGAGGAAGTATTGAAATGGTACACGGGTTGGAAAGAACTCATACCTCCTGAACTGCAGATGAATGAGCACATCCGTTATAGACTTAATATTGGCTTAGATATGATGAACCAAGCAGTTGAAGGCTTGGAAGTGGCTCAACCAGGTTTGAAAGAGAATTTAAGTTACTTTAGGATTAGTGAGCAGAGGAAGTTTGAAACTCAGAAGCAGGCTGCTGCTCAAGCTCAAAGAGGTGCTCAAGCAGAGAGCATCAGCAGTGGGCTAGAAATGAGCCTCAAAGAAGTGATAGCAAGTCATGCACAAGAGAATGGTGTGCCTTTTAAGCCGAAACCTGGACGAGCACAAGATGGGCGCCAAATCTATGGGTATGGTAACATAAGCATAATAATAGACTCCCTTAACCAAAAAGTGTTGGCGCAAAATGAGGAGAGGTGGTCATTGGTATCGCTTGACCAACTGCTGGACCTGCACAAACGCTCTGGCTTGAAACGGCGGTGATCTCCGTCTCATGATATTTCAAATGAAAGTTAACTGCTTCTGGAGCTGCAGAATCACTCTGGTCTGAAGTAGTAATGGTTTTCAGCTTATCTAGTTGCATGTTTTCTCAGCAAAAGTGAGCTAATTGTACAACGTATGGTTGTCTCATTGAAATTTTCCTCATGGTTTTTCCGCCAGATGGAAAAAAAATGTCATTAGACCTTCTAAGCAGCTATATTCATCTAGGAAAAAATGGCAATATACTTCTGGGTGAACATCCTGTTGGAATACACCTGATTTTATTTCTATTAGTTTATGAAAATTGAATTTCTCTTGCATCTATTACATCGTGTTTCCAAATATGCTAGGCATCCTCTTCTTGGAGAATGGCTATTATGTTATCCCGCCTATATCCGTTGCTTCAAGTTTTACACCTTTTCGTGTCGAGCCATTAACTGAGTTTATTATTCAGTCAAAATTGTTCATGATTTCCACTCTACTACTTTTTGTACAAGATAGCTAGCTTTGATTTTTATGGTTGCAGGCTGAAACTTCAGAACAGAAATATTGTATTTGAATGCTTTGTGTTGTTATACAAAGATCTTTAGGGGTTATTATGGCCTGCAATACCACTAATACATTGTCTGATCACTCATGAACTTCCTATTCTTCTGTCAGATTTGAGAGTAATATTTAGGAGGATTCAGTAATTGAAGCAGTTCTATGGTTTCTGCCATATTATTTGTGAAGGCTATTACTCTAAGGGTCTTAGTATAGTAGTCGTCCAACTGTGTGTTTATAGCCTTGAAAACCCTTGAACAACTATGCATATTATACTATTTTGTTAAGCAGATTGTAGCTGCTACCTATTGGCTCCATCCGTGATGTTGCAAAGAATCTATGTCTGAAAGTCTTCAAAGCTTCAGCTATATTAAAGGTCTTTACTATTCTCAAATTTTTTATTGCTTTATGCTTATTTCCGTTATTTCTCTGGGCTTTCTATTCAACTCTTCATCAGTTTCTGTGTGGTTACCCGACTTTCCTATTACATCTCCAATTCATGTGGACGTCTCTTGATATGATTAGTGCTTATAATGTTTTTTATGTTCATTGTATATCCACTCTACACATTGTTGTTCTTGCTTGATGTGTGATTACAGCCTTACAGGTTAAAATACTGGCAATATATTATTTATCTTTTTGTATTATTATGGCCTGCTATGCATTTATTGATAATTTCATGATTCTTGAATTCAGGATTCTTTCTGCTGACTTTTCATCTTGTGTCATATAAAACCTAGGCATAAGCTTTTAAGCGGGTAGGGTTATACCCAACCTGAACCCATTTGGAACCCGATGGCTAGTCACCTGTTCACTCGGGTTTGCCATATTGTGGAGGTCTAGTAGAGATGATATTGGATGTAACCATGGTGATTTTATGGAAATGCATGCTTTTGAAATTTTAGTTAATAGAATCTATAGCTACTGTTCGACTGCATACTTTTGCATTTTATACTCTCAGAATGTTAGCGCGTTGTAGCTTGCCATTTTAGTAATCTTGTATCCTGGTTTTAATATAAAATGCCCTGGAACTTCATAGTGAAATCCTTGTAATCTTCATATCCCCGTACCCAAGTGTTTGTCATGATGATTGAATTTATACTATAATATATGTGGATCATTCCACCATGCTTGCTACCTCGGACATGCTAGAGTCCGAAATTACTTTCTATTAATGCTTCTGTTCTAAGTTTGCTTGCTTAAATCAATTGCTTCGTTTCTGAATATAGCCTGCATCAGTGACCAAAAGTAAATGCTTAATTGTGAAGGACTAATAAGGTGTGTAGAGATAGTTGAACCTTTTCTCCGTTGGCACATTGGTGATGTATATTCTATCTCATATTGGTACGGTAACTGGCTAGGCAGTGGGGCGATTTGGGACAAAGGCGTTCAAATATACTCCGCAAAAGATGAGTTGAAGTTAGTGGATTTGGTGAGCAACACTGATGAATGGCTACTAGATGAACTACAGGCGCATATTCCAGATATTATCTGAGATGAAATCTTTGTAGATGTAATCAATCCTCTGGTCCGAAACAACAAATGGAACTTTACCTGTCAAGCACTTTCTCAGGCTACCTTGACAAGGGAGATTTGCAACCCATCATCTTCGAAAAGATGAGGAAATTAACTGAGGAAGTTGGATGTACCAGATGAAACTTTGATTCATACATTGCGTAGTTGTCCTGCTGCTATGTGCATTTGGAGAAAGTTGATCCCTATCACCCTATGGAGAATTTGACAAAGTTTCTCAATTTACCACCGGCTAGAAGGTTCGAACTTAACTGTTTCCATTTCAGGTGAGAAGTGACTCTCCATACACGAGAGTAATTCGTCTTTACTTTTTGTATCTGGAATATTTTGAAGGCCTTAAACAACTTTACCATTAAAACTAGTCGTGAAACAACAAACTCAATTATGCTCCAAATCCGCCAACTTAACTAGACTTGCATACTCACAAGGGTAAGTTACCTTTCGAGGTCGGTTTTGGAATTTTCATTCATTTATATATTAAAAATTATTTTGTGGGATGATTAAAAGTTGCAAACAAATGGATTGGAAGTCTAGAATAAATTTGGGCAAAGTAAATGTTCTGTTCTGTCGGTAGAATTGAGAATAACATCTTACCTTAATAATATACTCCTACATGGTTAGTTTATCCGAATATGTTGTCCAAATGAACACTATAACTACCCCACTTATATCAACAAAGACATATTAATGATTGCACAAGCACTCAAGCAATTACACCAAGTAGCAAAGTTCACCCAACCAAGCCTATCAATGTACCAACAATTATTCGGCTGCACTTTAACCTACAAATACTAGAATTATAATCGATAATTTCGAATATCTATTTAATAACATGGTATAAGAAGTTGTGATGGTATATATAATGAATAAAGCTAAAACAACATAGTACAATATTCATTTCATTTAAAAATATCAGTCTTAATTTTAACAACATTACACTAACTATTTTCAATTACACCTACACTCTCGAATTAGTATTCGTGGATTAAAAGGGTTTTAGGGGCTGATTGGAGTAGCATTCAAATGCCCATTTAGATGCTACTTGGGAATTTTGTGTTTGTTATGGCATTTAAATGCCGAAGATCGAAATTGATCTACAGTAGCAACATTTTTCTCTACCTATATAACAAACTTATAATATACCCTATTCAATTACAATTCTATACCAAACACAATTTTAACAATCCCACTACAATTTCAATCACTATTCAGATATTTAAATCGGGACATTTAAGTCGATGCTAATCGGCCCCTTTTTGTTATTAGAGGAAAAGAAATTGTAGAGGATGCTAATGTAATTACCTGACTACTAAAATACAAATGTTGACAGATAAACAAGCTGTCGACATACTTAAGGATAGAACAAATTAGTTTCCTAAGATTTTGAATTCTGGTCAAAAGACTGAAAGCCAGGAAAATCTTATAAAAACGCCAAGCCAATTTTAGTCTTGTCATATTTCCATTTGTCAGCTGTTTGTGTTGCAAGTTTTCTATTGTTTGGAGTAATCTGGGCCAAAATGTCTGTTCCCTACATCATGGGCTACAAACAAAACAATTATTGTGCGTTTGCCTATAAGTTAAACTATAGCTTTAATCAAGTTATAATTATGGTGCGTTTCCCATGCAACTTTAATTGTTCATGCACCTTTAATTGTGTTAAATATTAGTATTCAATTTTAATCTACTAAATTATTTATAATTTATTAATTTGTATTTATATTCTCTGTTTAATCACTACTGTTTCATTTATCATAATAATCTTAAACCAATCAAATAACACACACAACTTCACCCTTACATACTCTAGCTATATACAACCTTATAAAATATATACTCCATCCTTCTCGAATTAATTTTTTCGTGGATCCAAACACAAAATTAAGGGATGGTGATAAAGAAAAAAAAATTAATAAAGTATGACAAATAGTTAATAATATGGAAGCGATATGATAGTGTACAAAGTAAAAGATATATTTTCAATATAATAGATGAGCATATGGAGTTGAGACGGTCTAAAATTGAATACAAGAAAATGAAATTGAGACTTGGAGTAAACTTTTAACTCCATCATAAATATAATTTTTAATAGCTCAATTAAAGTTCAGTTATCACTTTCATCGAACAACCATTTATTAGTTAATTATTTTGAGATTAAAATTGTATTAATCTGGTTAATAGTAGTTTTTTTTTAAATTTATTTAAGTCGTTTTCAAATCAAACGTACTAGTAGCATATAATTTTGAAAATTTCAACTTGAAAAGCTTGCTCATTAACACACATAGCCATAGGTACTCTGTCATTTTCCACAATAAGTACACTCTTGATTCACACAAACAACCATAACTTTCCTATTCTCTGCCTCCTCTTCTCCAGATGATTCTTCTGCTCTAGGTTTACTTTACCAGCTTTAAAGCTTGTGAAAAAGTTTGTGTTTCATCTCTTTTCTTGAATCTTATCTTTCTGGTGTTACTGATAAAGTTGAAGTATTCTTTCTTCCTTTTGCAATTCTCTTACTTTTTTAAAGTCCTGTACAAGATTCCTGATCTGAGTTGCTCACAAAATTCATCCTTTTTGCGTTCTTACTTTGTTATCTTAACTAGCACTACTACTACCACTTTACAAGTTGAGCAAGTTCTTGAAGAAGTGAATATTTTTGTTTAAGTTTTCCAGTTCGTGAAGAAGTGAAATTTTTTTGTTAAGTTTTCTGAGTTCTTGAAAAAAATCTTAAGTAGTACAGAATGGCTTCTGCACCGAAGGCGGCTGACCCGGCGCCACATCCACCCAAGGATCAGCTTCCTAATGTCTCCTACTGCATTACCAGTCCTCCTCCATGGCGTTAGTATTTTCTTCGTCTCGATTACATATCCAAACTTAGCATATCTTGTGTATACGCTTTCGAAAAATTATTATCTTTTTTTGGTGTTTCTGGCAGAATATTTTGGTGGAGCCTGTTGTTTGCTTGCTTCTGTTCTGTTTACTTATTTAAGTGATGACATTATTCTGATGCTTGTTGTTGTTTCACAAATGGAATTGTTGTTTGGTTCAAATTTAGCAAACTTTCCTTTAACTAGTATTATCCTCAAATAGAATGTTTCCTGGGATTACATGGATTTTCGGGTTGTTCGGACTAGAGTTACATGTTAAGTTTGGAATCACTTGTGTATATTTTGCACTCTATTCCGTTAGTTCATTTTGGGATTGTTGTGCATTTACTGATGTTTTAAATTTTAATCAATAGGAATTTTATTGTATTTGGGTTATAGTGATAGTTTTCTCATTTCCGGTATTGGTATATAGCTCCGATGATTCTTTGCATTAATACAGGTCATTTCTACCGACACTGGAAAAATGGTTCAGTCGGATAGCTTTTTCATGATTTAGATTGTTTTTTTCAATGTCTTAATCACTCTGAGTGTGGAGTGACATTCCTGCATTTGTATGCTTGGAAAGTTGAACTGGACTTGTTCCTTTTATTTTCCGCTTTTAATTTGACACTTTAAAGCCTAACCATCGCTATTGATGTTTTGTTTTGACAGCTGAAGCTATCCTTCTTGGATTTCAACATTATCTGGTAATGCTTGGGACAACAGTCATCATACCAACTGCCCTTGTTCCTCAAATGGGAGGAGGAAATGTAAGGACAATATGAAACTTGGCACAATAATTTTGGCTCAAATGTTATAGTTTTTCATTGCTTTTTTATTAATTATAATCCTATTAAATGTTTTCATCAGGAGGAGAAAGCAAAAGTTATTCAGACTCTGCTCTTTGTGGCTGGAATAAACACCCTGTTACAGACATTGTTTGGCACCAGATTACCTGCAGTGATCTCCGCTTCATACACCTTCGTCGTCCCCACACTGTCAATTATTCTTTCTGGTAGATGGAGCGACCCAGATCCTATATCGGTTTGTCATCTTGATCATAGTAACACCTTAAATTACGTGCACATTAAAACTTGAGGCCTAGGGCGTATTTTTATTGTAGTACATGTATTACGGGGCGGAACCTTTTATAACGTATTTTCATCTGAAGTCTCAAGTGGACTCGGGCAGGCCATATCGAATTAGTCCAGTGTGGACTCCTGTAACTTAGTAAAGTCAGAGAAATGTAACCGCTGCTATTTCTCAATGTGGTTGGGGCTCTTTGTGAAATAGCTTGGAAGTTGCTTTTTACATTAAGATCCTTAGTCAGTAGAGTACTCTGTTCTGGTTGTCTGAATAATCAAGTATGGCTTTTAAGAGGCTAAGAGTGGCTTGGGAGCTTGACATAATTTTCCCTTGCTATTGCACTACTTTTGCTCTAGGACTCTTTTGTTTAGCCATGGGCTCATTGGTTTCCATTTGCCTTGAGTATATAGTTGAGCTTGAGGTCAGCAGAGTTGATATGTGCAGTGCATAGACTGTATCTAATCAATAAAGAGTTAAGATCATCGGTTGCTATAATAATCTTTTTATCATATATGAAATGTAAAAGATATTCTTTATACTTAATATCTCAATGCTTACAGTAAACACATTCATGTATACCCCTTTCAGGGTTTTCACTTGGAACATGCTTCTTTTTTTATATATTCTTCAACAAGAAGAATGTTGAATCTATGAGCTAGGAGTCCAATTTTGCCAAAAGAATAGCACTTCTATAATCCAAGTTGATTAAGCTCTTAATCTAGGCTTACCTGACATGTCATAATTTGTTCAGCCCCTGCACAACCAAATCGTCTGCTGCGTAGCTATAGAGTCAATGAAATTTAAAATCAACTACTATCTCAAGGCCAGTTAGATTTTGTGTAGCAGTCCGTGGAGACATAATAGTGTACCTAGTTCTGTGAATTTGGTTGTTTCAAATATGTTATTGAACTCTTATCTGGATGCATGTTTGACTGTAAATTGTCCATGCAGAGGTTCCATAAGATAATGCGGGCCACGCAGGGTGCGTATATTATTGCCTCGACTATCCAAATAGTTCTAGGTTTCAGTGGCCTTTGGCGTAATGTTGCAAGGTTTGACGCTATGTTTGTTATGTTCTAGCCATTTTCGTATGTATCTCATATGTATCACTTTCAATTTGACAATTGGAATGTTTTTAATGTGGCAGGCACCTGAGTCCAATTTCGGCAGTTCCTCTGGTTAGTCTTGCTGGTTATGGGCTCTACGAGTTTGGTTTTCCCGGGGTATGTGCAATTCTTCTTTATGTTTAGCAAATCTAGCTGATAAGATGATAAGCTAGTTGGTTCTGAGATCTGATAAGCTGATTTTGATGAAGGTGTTAAGTGGATTAGTTGATTAGATAACTGATTTGCTAAAATTTAGAATATAAAAACACATCAACTAACTTTTTTTATTTTTTATCATATAGTTATAGTAGCTTATGAAATCATTAATCATCTACCTTGTTGATTAGGTTGCCAAATGTATTGAAATTGGGTTGCCGCAGTTGATCCTGTTGGTTGTCTTTTCCCAGGTGAAAGTTCACTTTTTATTCACCAACTTTGAATACTGATTGCATGTATGAATTTGTTGAGCAAGTGTCTGTCTATGTATTCATAATGTTTAACACACATTAAGCTTGCCTGTTGCTGCAGTTTTTGGTCCACCTGATAAAACCAGGAAAGAATATCTTTGACCGCTTTGCAGTCATATTCACGATCATAATAGTATGGATTTATGCCCATCTGCTTACTGTTGGTGGAGCCTACGATGGGAAGTCAGCCAAGACTCAAACAAGCTGCCGTACTGATCGTGCTGGACTTATTGGTGCTGCTCCATGGTGAGCTGATGTTCGATAATTGTAGCCATTTCTCTTGCTATCAGCTCTATGCATTAACATTTCTGCTCTTAAACTTTTTAACATTTAATTGAGTAAGTGGAATGATCATGGAATTTTCTGTGGTTCAATTACAAATGCTGTGACATATAAGATTGTTGTGCACATTGGATTCTTGGAAGTAATTATTCTACACTCAAAGACACACCAAGAACTTCAGAACTTACATGATTTGTATGCAAATTCGTCGATATTGTTTGATTTCTGTGTGAGACTGGTGTGGAGACATTTTGATTTAACTTTCTTAGTATCTTAATATCTATGAATCTATATTACCGAGTTCTAATCAAATAAGCTGATGCCACACATACCCTACTCACAAGGTGTGCCTCCATTGTGCAAACATGATATATGCCTTCATCAGTTGTGCTATGTTACAAACAGCGAGAGATTGGAAGTACATATCATTAGTCAACTTTTTCCCATCTATGTGATTGGGCATCTAAACTTTGAAGTTTTGTGACTCTGAGACTCCGACTTCTGAAGCTGCAAAGCAATAAAACGTTAGTGGGTTGGTAGGAAACTTTCATATGTTGATGGCAGACCGTCCAAATGCAAAATTGTGTTCGATGCAATTTTTAGTCAAACCTAACCACATGATTATAAGCACCAATATGAGGCAACTCTCACTGTTTGGTCCACATTTTAATTGTTAACTGTTGCTCGATCGCAGCTACCATGGTTAGGCACTAGCATAGTAGAGCATTTGGTATAGCTAATTTAATTTCGATATATATGACATTTCGACTTTAGGCTTTTAGCTTATGTCTGTTGCTTTATGAAATTGTAATTGAATGCAGGATAAGAGTTCCATACCCCTTTCAATGGGGAGCACCTTCATTTGATGCTGGTGAAGCATTTGCCATGATGATGGCTGCTTTTGTTGCTCTCGTAGAGGTATCTTTCAATTTTCTGTTCTAAGGCCACATTGCATTCTGATGTCCATTTCTATTTTTACTCATGTCCATTTTCCGTTCTATCTATTGTGGACTGCAGTCAACTGGCGGCTTTATTGCAGTGGCCAGATTCTCAAGTGCAACTGCCATGCCATCATCTATTCTCAGCCGTGGTATAGGCTGGCAGGTAATATCAGATGCAGAATATAAAGATTGTGTACAATTTTGGCACTTGAACTTAATTAGAGACCACTTTTCCTTTCGCATTATAAAACATAATGCCCACAGAAAGCTGGAAGATAAAGAGAATTCTTTCAATCCGTTTGTTAACAGACCTGCTATACTATCAATATGAATACAGTGTACTTCATGGCGTATCACATTATGAACTAGGAGAATAATAGATAGTTATGAACTTATGGTGATAAAAGTTTCGCTTGACCTTTGTTCCAGGGCATTGCAATCTTGATGTCGGGGCTATTTGGAACTGCAAATGGATCGTCCGTATCTATGTAATGAACTACACATGTAGTTTCAGCATTTGTTTTTTTTTATCTTTAGCTTTTTGTTTCAATCTGACTACTGTTATTGTGATTTCTGCTATAACACGACTAACCATTTCTTCACTTCCATACAGTGAGAATGCTGGCCTATTAGCACTGACTCGTGTTGGCAGTCGACGAGTGGTTCAAATCTCTGCTGGATTTATGATTTTCTTCTCAGTTCTTGGTAAGCTGCTTTCCTCATTAGTATTGTTTCTTCGGATTTTGCATTTTTTGATTTCTTATGAATGTCATGTGAACCAATTATATCATGCAGGGAAATTCGGAGCTGTTTTTGCTTCAATTCCAGCTCCTATTGTGGCTGCTTTGTACTGCCTCTTCTTTGGCTATGTTGGTATGTATATAAGCTCTAACACAGCTCTTGAGGTCATTGATTTCGAATGATAACTTATTTCTGTCCTAAAATATGCAGGTGCTGGTGGTTTGAGTTACCTCCAGTTCTGCCAACTAAACAGCTTCAGGAACATGTTCATATTAGGTTTTTCCATCTTTCTCGGATTGTCTGTGCCTCAGTACTTCAACGAGTACACTGCTATCAATGCATATGGTCCGGTCCACACGTCTGCCAGATGGGTAAGTGCTTCTCACTGTTTCATGTGCTCGGTTACTTTACTTTAACATCATAACATGATGCTGATTTTACATTTTTAATCTGTCATTGACAGTTCAACGACATAGTCAACGTCCCATTCTCATCGGAGGCTTTTGTAGCTGGTTTACTGGCATATTTCTTGGACAACACCATGCATAAAAAGGAGGCCCAAATAAGAAAGGATAGAGGTAAACACTGGTGGGACAAGTTCAAATCATACAAGACCGACGCAAGAAGTGAGGAGTTCTATTCCCTCCCATTCAATCTCAACAAATACTTCCCATCTGTCTAAATCCGTTCCATGAACACCCAAAACGCGTTCCATCAATCTCAGCAAACAGGTCGTACGGTACGTTAAGCAAGCAGTTCCAACGACCAAACACGTTCAAAGTGAACCGACTCTGTAATAGAGGGTAGTAAATTAAATAGCCAGACCATATGAAAGATGGCAATTAGATTTTTTGTTGTTATATCGTTTTGTTTGTAAATTGATTGGTAATGTGTTGAGTACATGTTGGCAAGTTAAACAAAGCCTCGAGCTTGCATTTTAAGTTTGTTTGGTTGCATAGATCGGTTCGGTTGCTGATGGCAGTAAATATTTGTGGTACTATTAATTTGTTGTGCTCGTGTAACTTTTGTTTATTGTATTCAAAGAGTTGAATCCAATATTACAAGCCAAATTATAACATAAACCGAATAACAAAACAAATGGAAGATGAAGCTAAGCAATCTGGAGTGGTGAAATGGATGTATCAGCAAGCCATAACCTGGAGAAAAGGGATGAATCAGTAAAGGAATTTGGTAGACCCCTCAAGTGTTTCATTTAATTTGTCATTGAAATATACTGAACGAAACCTCCAAAGAAAGTCTGATCTTTGACAATAGTAAACCATCCGCACTGTTTGATAAGCCACTCAAAAGCTTCCTCTCTCTGAACCATTCCACAATACTAAAACTGAATGCATGCCTTCGTAATCATTTTAAATATGTGTATAAATAATAAATTCATTTATTATTAATTTATAAAAATAGGTTCGGCAGTATTTAATATCACTCTATGTCTGATATATAATAAACCTATTTGATCATGTCTCATAGTTATGTAACAACACCCGATTTAATACTGAAGAAGTCTTCGGTTGACCATGACGTGTCTGAAAGTGAGAAGCATGCACACTTGACACGTTTATGATTTCATCCGAGAATGTATTTGGAGTACAAAATTACTCTTCACTATTTAAGGCTAAGAGATGAAATTGAACCATAGTTATTGTAATCAAATTCCCTTTCCATTGCATGTTGATAAAAGTAGAACATGTCTCTCTCCTCCACTTACCGATTGTGTTGCTTCCAATAAATAATTTCATTCTAATTCTATTGTTCAGGTCACTTCAGAATTTAATGAATCTTCTTTCTCCCATAAGCTTAAAAATTAAGCTAGGGCAAGTATATGAATTGAAAGAATTCATAAAATCACACTAAAAAAAACAAAACAAATCAATTGCCCGAACACACTCGAAAAAAGTGTTTACCACCCCCGATTTAATACTAAAGAGCTTTGCGACTCAAGGACAACTGGACAATAGCAAAACCAAACAATGTTCAGATTTGTGAATCCTCATATGTTCAAACTCATCCAGACATGATTAACTACCAATGAAGCCTGAAACATACTTAAAATGCACTGTGAGAGAGATTGAAGTGTGACAATGTCTAAACTACAAATGTTTTTATAGTAAAATGCTATCCTATATTTTTTCAAAATTTGCACGGATATTCGAAAACGCTTTAAGATGAAAAGGTTGTTGTTGAAACTATTGATACTTAGTTACCATGAATGTTCAAACATTAATGAACATAAGCCCCCGACATGATCCTCCTAGTGCAAGCATGGAAAAACGCATTGAGCACTGAAAGACCATAGTCCTTTCTCCCAACTTGTTCAGAAGCAAAGCTTCAACTTCTTATCATATCCTTCCCCATCCTTATTCTACATACTGTTATAATATCCTTCATCAGCCTTGTTCAACGTACTATTATCATATCTTCCATTAGCCTTGTTCAACGAATTGTTATCATAGCCTTTCTCATTCAATGTACTGTTACCATCACCCTTGTTCAACGCATTGTAATCATATTCTTCCTCAAAGTTGGCACGATGTATTTTTGTTAATCAATTAAGATGTATACAATGAATTAGCTTCAACAACCTAGCTACATGCCACGAGCGAAACAAAGGAACATAACATGAGAATCTAAAAAAATCGTCATTCTTTTTAAAAGATTTAACTACATAAAGAGCTTTTGTGACTCAAGTACAACAAAACAATAACAAAAACAAAGACAAACAATGATTATGTTAAATGGAACTGGGATAGATGACCCTTAGAAAGCAGGAGCAAGAGTAAAACAACTCCAGATGGAGATCTTTATTGTAAGAGACACATGCATACATCTGCTTTGTGTTACAAGTCTTGTTGACATGAGGGGTTTATATAGCATATTTTTGCATAAAGGGTTTGGCATATATATTGTTTTCCTCCTATATAGAATCTGCATATGGAATACTCATGTGTATATTTTAAAAAATTTAATAGTTATTTTTTCAAATTAAAGAAATTTAAATGAAATAATTTTTATTATCTATACTAAAATATCTAAAAGAAAAAGGTTAAAGTGTAAACTCAATTCAATGTTATCATATCCTTCCTCAGCCTTGGAGTGATCATATAATTTGATGTATTCATGTTAATCAATTAAGATTCAATGATACATCCAGTGAATAAGCTTGATGGATCGAGTAAATCAACAACAACCAACATGCCATAAGCAAAACAAAGGAACATAACATAAGAATAACAATAACAAACAATGATTATGTTCGATGGATCTGGGATAGAAGATTCGTCCAAATTAAGCAGGAGCGTAAGTAAAACAACGCCATAAACAGGGCTCTAGGAGATCTTCATGGTATGAGATACATCTATCTACTTTGTGTTACTAGGGTAGTGTTTGGTTCGAGTTTGGAGTTTTTGGGCAGTCAACCAACTTAAGTTGTACATGTAAAACCCATTTGTATTTTGATAGGTATTTTTAAAGGGTTTGACCCAATTATAAGATGTCTGATACACAAATCGATATATATCTTTAAATGTATTTTAAAATACAAGTTAATGTTTAATACGTTGTATGAAATTTGAAACACATGTAATAATTGTATTAAATGATTAAAAAGGCCCCGGAATCATAAATCATTATATTTTTGTGTTTTGTCAACTTTGATCATAGTCGGGACAACGTTGGGTCGATTTTGACAAGTTTCATTCATATATATGTTAAATATTATATCTTTGATAATATTTGTAATATTACATAATAAAATTTAAAAATGAAGATAATATTATTTTATTTGTAAATAATATTATGTAATATTTAAAAAAGATAAGTGTATCTATAAATTTTACATACTTTTACGGTTGGTAACCGGAAGTTCTAAACTAATTATTTATTACTTTTCCCGTCCGGATCAAACTTCCCACTTTGACTTTTCGTGTTCAGTTTTTTTTTTATTTTGACTAGGAATTAATTATAAAACAAAATGTTAAATATTTTTATATAATGAACTTTAGGAGCTCGAGAAATCAAATTACTCAAATTAGTAATCATATATTTATATTAGTCTTATATAATGAAACTTTAGTAAAATTACTTTGTAGTGAAACTTTAGTTATGTATGTATTGGTAGATAAAAGTGAAGACAAAACATGCAACTTTTGTTTAAACATCGGAATGTAGACGTGCACAAGAGTCCAACTTTCAACATGCATTTCCCATGCAATAGTTGGTTCACAAGGTGATTATAACAACATGACACACAATAAGCCTTGGCTAATTAAATATATGAAAACATGCTTAACAATGTTCCTTGCATTTCCAGTTCAAGGTTCAAGTATTCATAGCAGCATCATGGGTTGATTATATTACAACCAAGAGGTAAGCAGTAGTAAATATTAACATGTTTCAAAAGGGCTAGGTTGGTGATAAAGATGACATTCATGAGCATTATTAAGGATTTTAGTAATCCCGACCACGTGCATGTATTACCATTGAATCATTGAGCAGTGACGGACAAATATTTCATTTGAGTAGAAATGCTGTGAATTGTACCATTGAAAGATCGTAGTAAATTACAATAAAATTAGAATTTAGTAGCCGAGTTGAAATAACATAATATACGCATCACATGTCGTTGGATGAGGGTTTGGGATTCACAACTGACCAACCAAACCCCATAGTATCCAATAAGTCTGGAGTTGTTAATGCAATTTCCCTAGTGGCCAATTTGATTGCATCCTCATGAAAAGTAATGGGGTCGAATCAACCAAATACATTTGGAACATAGGTTGGGAGAGTGTAAGTTATTTGGTTGAAATCATAAATGATCCGGCGTCCATATCTTCAATGAACATTTCAACATAATCCTCACCATAAATTTGAGCATTATGCCACATGGATAACATGTCCTCGTGAGTTTGGACGATGTGTAAGCCGGTTGGAAAAGGTGACCCGTGTGAATGAAACCAAATTCTAGTTGGCCATGGCACATGTTCGAGATCAATGTCATACACGACTCGGAACAAAGACGAGATGGAGAAATGATGAGGGTCGACATTTACGATGAATCTTTCAACAACTTCGGCAGATTCCAATGCTTGAGCACAACAAGTCCAACAACCCCCCAAGTTTAACGTCACAATAAAAGAGTTCCATGGTTGCGGGGTTGTTGAAATTTGACATAAGAAAGTTAGGAAAGGTCAAATGTTCATGACTATACCCAAAATTATAGTTAATGATTTATAAAGTAATTTTAATACGTCACGATTTTGGATTACCTAACACTTTTTTCGAGAACCACCGGGAGACATGAATAATGGGAGTTGCATATCGATGGGGAGGGTGTGTAGGCCTGTCACGCCTCAAAATTGGAATACTTTGACGCGACCGGTCGTCTATCTTGAGATTGGCTCACGCCAAGACGAAGCCTCAATATACTTGCAAAACAATTTTCACACATTTTGAAAAGGTAATTCAGAGCGTCTAAAACACAATTACAATTCTAGAAACATCAAATAAGTTACAGACTTCATAAATGACCAAACTACACTCTAGACCACTAGCTGCTCGAACCGACTTGACTCCACTAGCAACCTCCTCAGAACCACAATCACTGTCAAAACTGGAAAAAAATGTGTAAGGGTGAGCTCATGGCACTTCTACCCGGATCAAGTACAGATAAAAGGTATACACTCCATTTTATGTCAGAAACATAGTTGAAAATAATTTGCATGGATCACATATCACAGTATACAATTCGCATTTAGCTCGAATCAAATATACACTATGACTACACAGACTGTGGTGGCACACATGCCGACTTTTACATAACATATCTCCCAACACATAGGGGTCACAATTACCCCCATAACACATACGGATCATACATATAATATAAGGGAGTACTCCAAAGCATGAAAATCCCTTAAAACATAAGGGTCACACACTTCATAGGCATATCGATGAGCATAATGTACGTACATATAATCCATACTTTATCAAATCACATACACAATAAAAACATTTATGGGCCATACATACTTGATCCTATTTTGAATAGACTATTATACCAAGTCTCATTATTTGATATAATAATCATAAGTTATTTGTCAATTAAAATCAATACATGTATTCTTTACAATACGAAAAATAAAAGTAAAAGTGTCAAGAGTACCCTTTACCCGAAAGACAACTTAAAATTAAGCTTAATCTAGCTAAGCACCAAATGCTTCTCTAACTTACACCTCGAATACTTTCAAATCGACACTCCAATTAAGAACCCAAATTTAAATATCAAAATCCAAATAACTGAAATAGGTTTTTGAAAAATGGCTCCATGTGATCTTGGAAATAAATTGAACTGATACAAAATTTGGCTATGAGAATATACACTCGGTAGTTGATGATACGACAAAATTTTACACTAAAGATGGTATATGGAACAATTGGATTTCATAACAGAAACAATACACTGAGTTAAAAGCTAAGAAAACTTTATAATTAAAGAAGAAGAAGAATTACTTGGGTTCATGATGGACAAATTTTCAATTCTTGGGGCTAGCCAAGCAGGGATGAACGCATAAATATATATTAAGGATAGCGAATCTTTTTTATTATAAATTTAATAAAAAAATTCATTATTAATAATTAATAAAAATTACATTGTCAAAACTCACATAGTAAAGAAAAATGTTTAGACTATAATTTTTTTAATTATGTACTCATAAACGGGAGGGATTAAATATAATATAGCTTTGCTTAGATTGAATAATTTTTTTTAAGTATATTAAGTAAATGAATTTACAATTAAATTGATAAAATAAAGAAAAAAAGAGAGTTAAATGAAATAAAGTTAAGTATTTATAAAATATGATTGTGAAATGTAAACTAAAAGAACATTAAAAAGGAGAGAAATAATAAAAAATGTTACTGAATCAATGAAAAATGTCAAGTAAATGGTAGAAAAATATATAAACAAAATGGTTGGAAAAACTAGCACTATATCTATATTTATTAAATTTTTGGAAGGGTATAATAGGCATTTTATATCCAAAATTAAGGAGTAGCGATTGCGATCCCTTGCGCGTATATAGGTCCGTCCCGTACCAAGTAGAGGTGAAGAAAAGAGATAAGTAGTGTCCTTTTGTTTTTATTTTGAGCACAGCAGAGAAGAATAGTATAAGCTAGGGTTGAAATACTGATATATTACTATATGGGTTCGGGCCTTAAATTTAAAGAATTATTTTATAAATATATAATTAGTCCCGATTCATTATAATAATTATAAAATAAAATAAAATAAAATATACGAATTCTTACGAGGCCATCATCACCTACTGGACTCATTTGGTTTTGGTTTGCTTTGGATAAGTTTAAAATTGATAAGCTTCCTCATGGATATGATTTCCTTAAATAGGGCATGACAGAAAATTGTACTAGGATTGAAGTAGCCACATCAGTCCATTTGACTATTGATATATTAATTGTGTATATACCTTTAATTTGGTTAAAATCAGCAACACACATGGGGAAAGGGGTCGTGAAGGGGAAATTAAACATTCACAATTCGATCATTTTCCGCAATCGATAAAATGACTTTTACCATAAAATAATAAGTCAATTTGATGACATAGTAATTTTGAATAAGTCTCTTGTGAGGCGGACTAAAAGAGATCAACAAACATTACAGATATAATAAAAACAATAAAATTTTTAATAAAAATATCGGTGATATACACATGTATTAAAAATAATATAAAATATTCACTCATAAACATTATTAGTATTATTTAAAACATTATACAATAAAAGAAACTCTCCTTCCAGTCCATGATTCGTGAAAGTTTCGTAAAAATCCTGCATTATTGTATACTAATTATATATTTTTATATTTTCGTAACTTCACAAAAAAGAAATTATTATGCAATAATATACAATTTACGAAAATACACGAAATATACAAAATTCCACAATTTACATATAACACCACCGTATAATTAATATACAATAATGCAGGAATCTTATAGGGCTCTCACAAACCATGGACTCTCGAAAATATTTGTATACAATAAATTAATATTATTTGAAATAATACAATAAACTAGTATTATTAGTAATGTTCATTAATGGGCGGATTGATATTATTAGTTATATCGAATAAGTAAACTGGGACGGGCAAAGTATTATGTTAGCCACCAACCCACCCATATTACCTTCATGAAGCCCCAATTGTACTACGCCTTTGAATTGCATGCCTATGTATAGTACTTGTGTGGCTTAAAGATTACTACAACAAAACACAATAAACTAAATAACACACTACAATCAGAATATGTGGGATTACTTGGTCCAAGGCGAGCAACCAAATGTTACGGATTTGGAAGTCGAGCAAGATCATTTGAGCACCTACATGTCAAACTGGGGGGTGTTTGGCAACAAATTTGAATACCCCAATTTGGATCGATGAACATTGATTTGGCCTAAAATACACTTAAAATATCCCACTCAAGTGTCCATCCAAACACAATTTTCACCAAAATCCATCCAAATGCCCATTCAAATGTAAGTCGAATTTGGGGCGTACTGGTATTAATTTACTATGTCCAACTTCATTTCATGTGTTACGTTATGAAATTGGTTATTTATCATGTCCTTCAAACTAATTATTTATTATTCTTTGGTATTAACTAGGTCCACCAAAATCCAATATAAAAGGAGAAATAGTGTATTGTATTAAAACTACTAAATATATACACAACGTCAACTCTTATTCGAGTTATAATCTACCGGATTTTATTCAAGGGGTCTTACAAATGCTAGATCCTAACGATGAGAGACCTACAATGATTTGGTACGTCGATACTAATCGGAAATGGCCAAAATGTTTGACATCAATTTCTAAATCAGTAGATGTGTATAGAATGCTTGCAATGGCTCATTGGAAAGGTGGAAAGGTACAAGAAATATACCTACAAGATAGCTACTTTTTCAAAAATTAAAATTTCGATGGAGATATCACATATGCCATGCCGGATGTGATTTACGAATCCATGAGCATATTCCGCTATAACGCCATATTCAATGTAGCTTTGATTACTGCTATACAAGATAGTGAAGAGGACATGACTCATGCACTCGACCTGGAATTAATTGTTTGTGGTAGGTGGTATATGTCAACGAATCGGGTTCGAGTGTGGGTCAGTATTTCACAATCTAGACATTCGAGGAATGCCTACAATGGCTAGACCCGGAGTTAGCCATCGGAGGGTGTAGCTCTTTATCGTACCTAGGCAAGTTTCCGTAATGTAACCGTTAACCTAAACGTTGTTATATGCAATGTGACTTTTGTAATCGGCCTATCTATTAAATGTACTAATTTTCCATGTCATTTGAAATTGGCAGTAGTAAAAAACTAATGAAATAGTGTTTTTCGTGATTTCTCGTATTTTCGTGATTGTTTAACTAGTCGATTTGTGTTAAATAGATGTGCACTTGAGCACATATTCTAAAATTAAAATGCTCACAAATCAACTAGGCCGGATTAATTGGCTGATTCCAATAGAGTCCATCTAGAAAATGTCTGACCTCGATCTTTTTTTCCAAATTACAATGATAAACCCTAAATTGTAGAGCAATTGGCAACTCAGTAATGAATAGGGCTACCGGCGAGCTATGTTATTGTAGGAAATTTGCTATTATAGGATTTCAAAGACGGACAAGAATCTTGCAAAGAAATTCATTAGTTGCCTAGATTTCAAGGTATGATTTAGTGCGAATTATATTTGGTTGATGTTTTGATATGTTCAAAATTCCGTTTGCATAAATTATTGATTTAGGGTTCCATTTTTTAATTATTCTAGGAAGAATTTGGAACTAGGGTTGGAGGGTGCAATTATCTTAGGTGGTTGAAGGATGAGCCTCCAATTTGTGAAAGGGGGGCAATGATCAATTCGAATTTTAGACGACAAGAAAGATGATGGTCCACATAACAACAAAGGAAAAGACTGGAGGGGGGGGGGGGGGGGGGGGGGGGGTTTGAATAGTATTTTTAAACTTTCGTCGATAAACAACCTTTCTCAGAAACTGGAAGGTTTCTGATACATAGATTCAAAGAGCGGAGACTTTAAGCGATAGATAAACGTGATTGTGCTTAGAAGTAATAATGTGTGTGTGAATATTGCTGGAAAGTAAATCAAATAAAGTAAATAACACAACCGTTTATAGTGATATCTGGAGGTGGCGTAATCCTCCAACTAATCCATTCGGCCTTTTTGATACCTGGAATTCACTAGAACAGACAATTTAGTTCACCTTACAATAAGTCCTACTCTAAGATTCCTTACAAACAAATAGTTCCCAACCAAATGTTTTTTCCTAGCTCCTCGAGCCAAGTATTTCATGTACTCAAGATAACCTTGGAGCTGTTTTTTGATTTCCCAAACCAAGTACTTCATGTACTCCACGCCTTGATGGTGTTGGTTATATGTTGATTGTCAGGTAAGCTACTCTTATAACTTTTCAGCTACGTTTTTCAGAGAGCTTTAAGAGATTACACTACTTAATATACTTATTCAGTATATGGTAGGTTCTCCTTACTGACCCAAGTAATTGCTATCCGTTCTGGAGAATGAGCTTCATAAAGGGTATCTGAAAGTTCAACTCTTTCACGAATAACAATTTCTTGTTATAGGTTCAAGACACTTAGAACTACTAGAGATTCTTCGAGCTTGTTAGTCGCAACTGAAAGCTTGGAGAATGGTAGTATGAATGCTTGAGAGAATACTTGTTTGATGTGTAAATATGAGTGTAGTTCGTGTGTGTATTTTTCAGCTTCTAAGTGGTGATATTTGGAGATGAATTTGAGAGTCCTTTGAATAGTAAACATTAGACCTTCTCAGAATTCAATCCGTTGATATCTCGAAATGAGTACTCAGAAGTCCCTTTCTCATTTTTCAGAGAGGACTACGCTTTGATCAACTTTTCAGCTGGTAAAATTAATGCACTGTACTATTTCTTGTCATGTAGTCTCAACAGACACATGAGCCTTTCTGAAAGCTAGCATGTTCCTTAACTCGATGATGTCATATGTTCAGAGACATGTTATGTGCAATATTTGCACTAAACAATATGATTTCTGATCAAAGTCTATCTTAGGAGACTAACCATTATGTCTTCATCAAACTTGTGCAATCTTCAGTATTCAAATCTTCGATTAAAATTCATTGCTAGGATCCTTCTTCATGGCCTTCTCAAAATATAAAATTACATTCAGAGACCTAAAAATCCTATTACAAGTTTAACTAGACTAAGATACTAAGTGATTTCCTCTTTTACAATGTTCAAGTGAACCAAGAGTACTAGTCACCTTTTTGTACTAAAGATAAGTTACAAGGTGATTGATAAAAAAATACTAACAGATATTCTTAACATATTTTCCCCTTTCTGATTAGTCAACCAAGACTATCTTAAAAGTTCTATTACAAATATAGAAGTGAAAACAATCCACCACTTATCATTTCAAATGATACTCAATCAGATAAATTAAGAGCAGAAAATAAACATCAACCAAATCACGAGGAGTGATCTTTGTTGACAAGTTATCTTTCATAGAAAGTTTTTGAGAGTATGATCATAAGAAAGAACATTACAACACAAGATAACTTTTACAAATAATTGAACAATAAAGATCAATTCAGCAAAGTGTTTACAAACACTACTAAGTAAATTAGGACAATAGGAGAATCCAAGCTCCAAGCAAACATCCTAACAAACTAGTCTTCAAATCTTCAAAATTAACTTAGGTTCAGAAACTTCAAGTTCTTCAACACCTTTCTGGATCAATGGGTGTCAACCTTCCTGCAGTCTTTAGCACATTCATAGAGTAACCTTCTGATAGAGAGCTCTGTCTTTCTGGCTAGCTCACAAACGTCCTTGTAATTTTTGGCAGGGTCTTTGTTAGACTTAACAAAGTTCTTGACCCAAAGGTATTTACCCCATACCCATGCGTGGTTTACCTTCAGCAGTGATAACTAATGATACTTGTAAATTTCTTCCAAGTATGCAATGTCATCCATGTATTGTTCCTTTGTCATGTAAAATGACTCATAAGGTTCAACTCCTAGTCTGTTTTGTATGCTGAGAGTATCATCCAATTTACTGGTCTTGTGTATCTCATTAGGCTTGGGATAAGGACATATAAAATCCAATGACTTTTTCATAGCGGAAGTTCTAACATAAACCTCAAAATCAAGCCACTTGAGAGTATTTGCTGGATTTAGCAATGTAGGCTTGTTAGTTCCCCATGCCATCATTTGATTGTAGATAGGTTATGGAAACTTCTTGGTAAGTAGAAAATGTTGTAGTTCAAGTATCTAGTACCATTCTGAAGATGTATGCATCTATAGGCTGATTGGTTGTCATTAGTCTTGACATACTCAATCTGGGAAGCAGTTGGTCTTTCTTGTTCTTTCTCTTGAATTCTACCAATCTGTAAATTCCTGCGTCTTTTTATGTTCAGACCTTTCTCTAGTTCTACTTGCTTTTTGGGGGTTGTGCTGGAAGATCCACTTTGGATCAATTTGGTATTTCCAGAAGGAGTTTTGGCAGTGATTGGTTTAGCTGTCAGTGGTGGTTCAGGAAGGCTATCCACTTTTCTTCTCTTGTGAAGTGAATGATCATCTGTGTTAGTCTCATCATCATCAGTATTGAAGTTTTTTATTGGAGACTTACATGTTTCCTGACCTTGGATTTCTCCTTTTTCCTTTTCTTCTTGTTGTTCAGAAGGCTTATTTCCTTTAGATATAACAAGGGCCTTGGAACCCCTAGTTACTATACTTTTGAGCCTTGTTGATGTTCTAACTCTGGTTTCTGGAACCACGAGTTCTTCATAAGGTGTGTCTTTTTTCTGGAACTTGACTTGTGGAGGGAGGTAATTGTTTTCTCTTCCTTCCTCTACCTCTTTGGGCAGGTTGATTCTCTTTTCCCATAGTCATGAGTGACTGACTCAAATTTACATAAGAATGAGAGAGCGACTCAAAGTTCTTCTGTAGATTGTCATGAACTTGGACAAGCTTCTGGACATCATTCCTGAGCTCTTGATTTTCTCTAAGGAGTGCCTGCTCCTTTTGAGTCAGCTCTTCTAATGGACGATAGATAGCCTCTACTTTCTGAATAGCATATTGAGCTTTTTCAAGTGACTTGTTGGCTTTATTGAAGTCTTCATCCCGGACCATGCCTAGATCTTTATGAGACAATGCAATGCTAGTGGCTCTGTGTAGCAAGAGCTTAGCTATCGACTTAAGGTCAGATGGTACAGATGAGAGTACATGGGAATCTTCAGCAACTAGCTCCGATCACAGTTTAGCAAACACAGTACTTCGTCTAAGAAATTTGCCATCTCTGAAAGTAAAGGCAGTTGATGAGAAGATGTGCGGAGCAAGAAATTCTCTTTTGTAATGAGAGAGAACAATTGCATCCTCTTCTGGAGCCATATACTTTGTCTCATCATCATCAGTGCTCACATAGATGTAATTGTTCTGATCATTGTCATCGAGCTCAGCAACCATTTTACCCTTACCTTTGGTGTTGTCTTTCTGAGATGATGGAATGTTAGGTTTATCTTATGCAGCCTTAGCATCATGCTATGTATCGTTTGTCACCAGAGCGTCTAACTCTGTAGCTGTGGCATCGATATCTCTTTTCAATTGTTCCTTCTCAGCAAGGAGTGTCTTCTCCTTGGCATTTTCTGCCACAATCATCAGCAATTGGACTCTCTTAGCTTCAATCAGAGATTGGTGCTCTTGATTGAGCTTGCTTTCTTCTTCTTCCAACAATTCCTTGAGTCTTGAGACTCTGGATTCAACATCCTAAAGTTCTTCAGATGGGTCGGTGAGTTCTGTTGGTTTTGTTGGTCAGCTGGAGGTGGTGATTTCTGTGATGATGGTGGGTCAATCTGAGTAGAGTCTTGAGCAGGTGGAGTGATGTTCTGGCATTTTCTTGTGTCATTCCACCAGTCCCTGGTGAAGGACTATCATTATCTTCATCATCCGATGGGCCATTATCACCTCCTTCTGGATGTTCAGATGAAGTGTCAACATCATTTTCGCTGGTTTCTACTTCTTCATCTGAGACCAAGTTGATTAGAGTGGGGAGTGTAATCCTCTGCCCGTTTACTTCCTCTTGTTCAGAGAGATAAACTCTGAGTGTCTAGAGCAAAGTAGGATTAAGTCGTCATGCATCAGTGTATGATGAGAGTAATCCTCTATGGGAAACATGGCATGAACGAAATTTTCCAGATCTAAGGCTCTCTCCCTTCTCTCTTTGTGGTCCATCACCTTGGCAAGCTTTGTTAGATCAGCCTTTCTGAGCTTTTGCCATTGCCTTTGACATGTCGTTTCACTATGATTGTTGAAAAATCTTCAGTAGATCAAGTGGGGCTTCCACGTCAATCACTAGTAAATCTTGAGCCTGAAAGAAAGGTTTCAAGTTAGTTTTGTTCAAACTTACTTGTGGTTATCTGAGAACAAAGAAGTCCAAGTATTTTTGAGCATACCTGTATATCCATACCAGGCTCATTCACTTGGACATATGGAGCAACCGGTGCTTCAGATACCGTGGTCAGAGGAGTGGTTGCTTCCTCTTAAACCAATCTTTCTTCTCGAGCCTGAGAATACAAATCAAATCATAATGCTTAGAAATATTCTACAGAGAAGTGTTGGAAAAATATGTTTCTGAGAGTTTCACTTACTTCCAAGTTAGGAAGCTCAGAATCAATTCTTTCAGAAACTGGAGTAGTTTCTGGCAATCTTTCTGGAGACTTAGCCAAAGTGGTTGTGTCTATTTCTATAGGTGTTGTGGAGGTCGCAACATTGTCCTTAGTCCCCTTTTCTTCAGAATGAACCTATTCGAAGAAGCAAATTATTTGATAAAGTAAGTTGATTTTCACAAGTTATTCAAAAAGATAATGATTCTTATTTTACATACCTCCACAACATAAGGCTTAGAAATAATTTCTTCAGAAAGTTTTTCAACCTCTGGAATCTCTTGAGCTTGTAGTGTTTCCACCACTTCAACTACTTTCTCAATTGGAGTCGGTATGGAGACAATTATGAAGTTAGAAACGCAA
This sequence comes from Plantago elongata, assembly GCA_036897095.1. Lineage (NCBI taxonomy): Eukaryota > Viridiplantae > Streptophyta > Magnoliopsida > Lamiales > Plantaginaceae > Plantago > Plantago elongata. The sequence goes on along the minus strand of JAYMSP010001662.1, from coordinate 2,304 downwards.
GATTTTGATTAAGTATAAAATTGTTTACTTTCAGAGACAATAGACTACCTGTTTCACAGGCTCTTGTTCTTGTGTTGCTGAGGTTGAAGAAACATCTTCTTCATCCAGAGGGGTGGGTAAAATTTCTTCCCCATGTTGTGATGTCTCCATGAAAGCCTGTAACAAAGGAAGTTTATGAGTAACTAGCTTAACATTTATTCATATGTTTCACGAGTTAGATATAGACTACTCTTGTTACATATGTATCTTCAGGCACTGTGGCTTCTAATACATGGCTTGAAGTTTCTGGTACTTCGGACCTTTCTTCTATTTGAACATTATGAGTTCGCACCTCAGAAGGTTGAGGAACCTGCTCATGTGCAGGTATTTCTTCAGTAATCAAGTCTGCTGGGAACATGAATGTGGAAGCAATGTCAGAATCTTCCATCATTTTGTCATCCACCGCCAAGCCTTCTTCTACTTGTTGGGGTGTGACATCTTCAACTGACCTTTTATGGATTGCATCTTCTGCAACCTTAGCTTTCTGGGTCATAGAAGCTGAGCTAGAGACTCCACCATGAGTCTCTATCCGTGATCTCTTAAGTACCATTTAAAGTGGCACATCATCCTCAAAGTCAACATCAAAGTCAACATCAAAGTCTGGGACATACTCATCAATTTTATAGAGCTCATTCGCAGATAGCTCTGGCATCTTACCTAAGCTCAAGGATCTCCTATCTGAGCTGGAGTCCTTCTGGACTGGAAGGGGTCGTTGGGCTTCAACATCTTGTGTTGCCCTTTCTTGTTAAGAAGTGTCATCATTGACAAGTTGTATCATATTCCTTGCCCTAGGTTTGTTGGTTCTTAGTTTCTTAGCAATTTGGACCTCAACTTGTATCTCTTCAGACACTCCATCTCCCAAAGCACCAACTCATCTTTGGCAACCTTTTTCAAGGCTTCCTCATGAGCGTATCGGTACATTGTGTTGGTCACTGGGATGTCCATGTGCTCTCTGAGCACAACTCCACATTTCTCTAAAATGTAGCAAATTTTCAGACCATAGTGCATATTTGACTTGGTGTCAGCACGGCCTTTGACGATTTTGGGTTCAAAACTCATTGACCCTATTCACAAACTTCATGACGAGATATTTACCCCAGTTGAAGAGGTTATCTCTGTCATTTAGCTCTTTCTGGAGAATGACCATTATCATCCATCTTTCCAAATTTATCTGGTCAATGCCCCATTTGTTGCCATTCAAGCATCTGTGAAGGATGCTGGCCAGCACATTTCAGTGCTCAAAGAGGTGTCTTGTTCTGATGTCTCCCAGAATGAAAGAAGAGGGACAATCCTCAATCTTGTCATCTGTTGCTTCTTCATACAACACTTTGACACAAGTATTCAGAGTCTTGTCTTTCTTGTTAATCTCACAAGTTGTCCCACGATTTCTGAGACGGAAGATTTTGCAGAAAGAGTCACAATCAAGATGTATTTCTACACCTTGAACTTGAGATTTGATAAATGTTTCCTCAACATTGTTCACAATCTTGGTGTAGACATGGGAAGAGTTGTAAAACTCTAGGACATCAACTTGAGACAATCCAGTAGGAGCATCATAGAAGAATTTCTTGATGTGAGCTTTGGGTAGCATCTTCACCACCAAGCTCTTGTCTGGTGTGGAAGAGATAACCACATTCAAGTATTTTTCAACCATATCTTCTCCCCAATTCATTTTGAGGCTGGAGGTCCAGTCCTCTGGGTTGAAATTACCCAACAAGCGTTTGTTCAATACTTGCAAAATATTTTCTCCTTGCTTTTCAGCAGAAGAAGCGGTCGCAACTAAGTTCTTGGATGAGGTCTTTCTAGGTGCCATCTCTTATATAGAGTACTGAGAAAGATTAGAGAAGAACTGCTTGAATTTGAGAGAAATTAGTCTATCTTTTCAGAAGACTAAGAAGAAAACAGATGATTAGCAGATGGTTTTGTAGAAAACTTAGAGAGTTTTTGCTGTTTTGATGCAAGTGAAAATTTCGAATTTGGTAAAAGTGTTTGTCTCTTACCAGAATCCTTTATATATAGCAAGATAGAATTACATAGATACAACATACGTATAGAGTTTTGTATGTGTATCTGTGTACATTGCACCGGCGTGGTATACGTTTCTACTTTGCATTAAATGCAAAGTGGGCCATGACTGTTATTACAATAGGCATTACTTGTTGAGATTTAATCTCACCCGTTGAGATCAATCGTTTATTCATCAAGGGCTATGGTTGAATATCTTTGCAATGATATCAATCAACAAATGTTCCCGTGTCCACTTAA
>JAYMSP010001661.1:0-29875 GCA_036897095.1 Plantago elongata | reverse complement strand
GCTCGCATGTTCGTCAGACCCACCAAGCGCGTTGGCTAGTGTGTCTGTCCGCTAGGAAGTAGGGAGGTCCGACCCGCGTGTGAGGTCGAGATGGACTCATTTGGAGATCATCGATTGGGTCGGGGTCTCGATGGACCAATTTGCTAGTCTTGTTAGAAGAGCGAATTTTGGCCATTACAAATATCAAGAAGTATAATTGTACGACCATATTATACCATTAAATTAAATATAATATAAAGAAATTTTAAATTTTAATTAAATATCAAGGAGTATAATTGTACAACCATATTATATCATTAAATAATAATTAAATATAATATAAATGACAATATTATACGATTGCCACATGACAAAGATCTGAAGATTTATGTTCAGGTCGGTACGATGCCGATCTGAAAATAAAAGAGTCCTAACAAATTTTTAATATAAGTTTAAAGAAAAGGAAGTTAGAAAGTTATTAAAGAATGGATGAAATATTACGGTACGTTGATCTCTTGGTAGACATATTTTGTGATAGAGGGGCGAAAATTGAACAAACATCATAACTATCTCTAGAAAACAGAGGAATATCCAAAAATATTATGGGCTTTACTAACATCTATAATTGGTTGGGCTGGGCTCCGTTTGGGAATGAGACCTTTTGATAAAGCCCAACATAACTTTGAGTTGGTCCATTAGAATCCGGGTGGGTTTAGTTATTGAATCCGGATCCGAATCGGCTTAGCAAAGAAAGAAACAATGGCGGATTAAAAATCACCATTACTATAGGCTCAAAACCTTCAATTTTCCAGTATAATAAATACTACCATAAAAAAAAGAGTTTCTTGTATATGTTCTATTTACCCTTTCGACATATACCCTAACCCTAAATTTATCCATGAAGATTAGCTCCCATTGATTTGCAGCAAATTAACACCTGGAGTGTACAGAAAACGGCAATGGATTCTCACTTTGCTCACAATCTGTTCGACAGGCGCCCGTCTGCCAAGTCCAAGGCACCTACTGTGAAATGGTTTAAAGAATGGTAAACCAATCGATTCGTGCTTGATTTGGTACCTGGGTTTTTGTTCGATTTATGTTGTTAATTTGGGTTTCTGATGATTAATTGAGCTCAAAGTTTTGATCTTTAGTGTTTTCGTGTGTCTATTGGGACTGAGAGGGTATGTGGTGTGAGAAAGTTCTGATTTTTATTGTAACTGTGTGGCTTGCTTTTGGTGATTCTGGTTCTGTTCTCAAGGGATTTACATATGTTCTTTTTTTAGTGGAAAATTGGTTGAAATTAATTATGTGCGCGTATGTACTTTGTTATCACTAGACGCACATTGTTATTTGATGGAGTTTATTTGGGGGGAGGCGTTGGAAGAGGAACGAACTCTGGTGTAGGTTTACTGTGGTTTTGTTTTGGGGAGCATCTGTAATCTTGAGATTTCTTGTCAATGGCCTATGGGTGTTATTGAATTTTACCGTGCAATGTACCTGCTTTGACGTAAGAATGCCTCTTCTGGGGCTGTTTCAGCTCCAGCAAGTGGGTGGTTTATTTGTTAACTACTGCATTGTGGTCTCTATGGTTTTATTGGAATAGATCACTGGATAGTTCAACCTTATCTATCCCGTGACAGACGGAGCAGGATATATCGTTTACAGTCAAGAAGATTGTGGAACATTTTCTGATATGTGAATAGCCAAATTTTAACGGAAAAAATAGTATGTGATTTCTCCTTAGGAACGGATCAGAATTTGTGCTGTAATACAAATGGGTGGTGGAATTTTGAACTTTAGGCCTTAATTGTAGAGAAGCTTCTCCTTCTGTCTGTTACATCCTATTGTACCTGGATTCTCTGCTTCTCATACATTCATAATGTAAATCATCTAGTAATGTACTTCCACGCTCTCTTTGACTCTTTAATTTGCATAATTGAGTAATCTATATTTGTTTGCTGAGTTCTACATACAAATTAAATTAGTGTTCTGTCTTGATGATCAAGCAGTCCTAGTAACATTGAACTAGTTTGGCAACGGAATCCATCTTCATGAAATGAGATCCCATATAATAATCAAATTAGAAGTGAAAAGATAGAATGTATGTTCTATTAAGTGCTAATATGATTTAAGTGGCTTGATTAGACAAGTTTGAGCTTATATTTCAGCTTTTTGGTGATTCAGGGGTTTGAATGTGTCACAGCTCTTATCTTATCTTAGCTCCCTGAGTTCCTTCCTTTGAAGCATTCTCTCGCATGTTTTGGGTTAAAGCTGAATCATTTGTCTGGACTAATATGATAGTTGATTTTGAGTTCACTATATCTTGTACAATGCACTGTGCATATCTCGCTACTGGACAATTACTTGTCTCATGCTATCTGCTATTCCTTTTCAAAACATTACCTCAGCTGGTTCCATTTGTATGATGGTGCAGGGTGCCGCAGGATGTTGTTGCGACTGGTGGAAAGTGCTTTGTCTTAAAATGGGTCAATGGTTAGTTCTGTGGCCACCACTTTTCTATTCATGTATCTGGTATAGGGCTTTATTGTTTTTCATAACAACCTTTCAGTTTTGCCTATTTCAATTTCGAAGTGCCATCTCTCTTGCAACAGTCACTAGTTGGACTCTTCCGTTCTAACTGACTTACCTGTTTCGCTTGTGTCGTTGTTCATGAATTAAAGTTTTTGGGCTTTGTGATTTTTTGTCCTACATTTCGTGACTCATTTGCATGTTTCTAGGCTTTTCATATAGCAAATGAAACATCCAAGAGCAGTTAACATGCGACCATTAATTTTCTTTCTGTACAGAGGCCACATTGAAGGCCATGAGAGAGAAATCAAAGGAACCAGAGGTCTCGGTAGAGCCTGAGCCTGAACCTACAACAGAAGTTCTTTTTCTTTGTAGCTATGCGGGCTGTGGAAAAACATTCATTGATGCTGGAGCTTTGAGAAAGCATTCTCACATCCACGGGGAACGACAATATATTTGCCATTATGAAAATTGTGGAAAGGTATATAAATGTTTAATGTTTTAAATGAGATGGAAAAGCCCTTCAAACTTTGAAATTTTCTGATAAGGTGGGGAAGGAACTGTATCCTGGTTTTGAAACCTCTGCATGAATATTTGATCGATCTTAGCAACTAAAGCAGCCATGTTTACCTTGTCTTTAGCTCTTTCATGGGGTATAACTTGATAAATGCTGCATTTAGCCTCTCTTCCTTTGTTATTTACTATAGAATACTACTCTCCCTGCTTGTCCTTCTTTAAAATGTTATATGAGTTATGGAATTACTGATTCAGAAAAACCACATTAGCAGATGTTGATTTGGAACCGGTCCTCGTCTTCACTTATTGCTTCAGTTATTAATACTACAAAACAAAACTGTTAAAATACAGCATGTTTTGCAAATCATGTGAAAACTTGTATTTGGTTATCTTGACTCGTGTACAAGAACCTTTTGGTTACACTTTGCTTGGGGTTCCGTACTATATAACTTATCACTTAATTTTCCAGGACACTGATGGGTAATGACATCTTACAATCTTATTGTGCAGAAATTTTTGGATAGCTCCAAGTTGAAGAGGCATTTTTTGATTCATACTGGAGAGAGAGACTTTGTCTGCCCGTATGAAGGCTGTGGCAAGGTGAGTAAACTGTTCTCTTCAGAAGCCTCTTCGCTTGAAGCACCCTCCCTTGCTACCCTACTTCTGCAACCCCTTTCTATCCTCGTAGTTTTTGTGCAAGAAATTGTTTGATTTCCATATATGCAAAAAAGTAATTAATAGTTTATCTTGTGTAAGATACAATGGCGTGTTCTCTTGTCTCCTATCAATTTTTGGAATTGCTCTAATATCTTATCATATGCTTTTATTGTTTTCTTCGTTCTTTGCTTCTAATTTTGTCATGGCATTTATTCGTGTAGGCGTTTTCTCTAGATTTCAACCTAAGGTCACATATGAAAACCCATTCCCAAGAGAATTACCATATCTGTCCCTACCCTGAATGTGGAAAACGATATGCGCACGAATACAAGCTCAAGAATCACATTGCATCACATCATGAGAAGGTTTGTAATTCAAGATCCCTCTGTTTCTGTTCTGTTTTTTACATCTTATGTGCTTTTAGTGTTTCAACTGGGCACATCTGTATGGGCTTGGTTTCGGCCTGTGGGAAATGTAAAATCAAAATCTAACCAATTTCTAGCTTTTCTTTGATTTAAAAAATTTTAACAGTTCATCGAAGTTCAAACAGTATGTTGCAGCTTTCTGATTGATGCTAAATATTGATAATGGTGTCATTTGTAGGTACACACACCAAATGTTGTTATTGAAGCACCACCAAGATATACACCTCCAGTGGAAAAACCAACAAGAACTCCCAAATCTTCAGCAGTATCTTCAGGCCCATCATTAGACCGCCCATACGGCTGTCCATATGAGGGGTGTGACAAGGCCTACATCCATGAATACAAGCTAAATCTTCATCTTAAACGAGAGCATCCAGGCCATTTTCCTCCAGAAGAAACCACCAAGAACATAGCCAATAACAATGAAAACGAGATGGACGAAGGGAGTGACCATGAGGCATATGCTCGAAAACGCAGCAATGGTAAATCTCAAAAACAGAGCAGGCCGAAGCCAGAATTGAAACCCCCTCCACCTGCTAAGGTTCAGAGGCGAAAAGCTCCTGTTGCTTCCCCCGCCAACTTGAATAATATGGTGGTTAAGAAACCTTGGCCTGTCAAAGATGAAACATATGAAGAAGACAGTGAGGAAACAGAAGAGGAGAGAGACGATATGGTGGGAGAAGTAGGTTGGAGGTATGCGGGAAATAATGAAGAAGACGATGAAGAAACTGAAGATGAAGACTAGACTTGATTTGTCTTTTGTGTTAGCATGCTTCATTTTAGTTCCAAGTCTTGGGATGCATGTTTCATGTATAAGAAAGAATTACCTAGAACAGGTATATCGTCGTTAATTTTATAGACCGTGTATGATATAGTAAGTTTAGATATTACATTGTGTCCCATCATGAAAATTAGTAATACTCTGCAAATTTAGTCTCTTGAACGGTGAGAACCATTTTATGCCTTCGTCTTTCACAAATGAGAAAGAAGCTTGCACAAATCAAATTCAAGTCCTTGCAATATTAGAATATACAATAATAGAACAGGTAAATTTTGTGTTCCGCATCATCTCTGTCACGATTGCTTTTTCACATGTAATATGATCATGCTATATAAACGCCTACCACATTGCTTTTTCCTGAAGATGATACACTGTAATCGAGTATCGACTCTTACTATTTTTGTTGACAAGATATCTCAGGACTCAGCCTCAAAAGCTTAATTGATTCTCTAGATTGTAAGAATGTCATGTATTCCATCTCTTTCACATTAGCGTCTGGATATTAAAAGGCAGCGTACACTGGCCAGTTTTAGCATGGAAGATGGAAAAAAAAAAAGTACTAGCACGAGAAGAAATCAATGAAGTTTCAAGAACAGCAACCTGAACTTTAAAACATGATAGAGACAGTGATGAGACGAGTCCCACATAAGATAACAAAATCCAATATAAATAGTTATCTTTTGAATCTAAGGCTACATAAGATTTTAAATTTTGGATGGAGCTAAGAAAATGTTCATCACAAACGAGCTCCGGCAAAAAGGGTCCATCACCACTGGTGGATCTAATGGGATTTCACGTGCTCCTGAACTATGTTAAGGCCCTCGCTCTCTTCACCGTAGTCCTACAAACGAAGACACAGTATAAATGGTTTCTGTTTTGGCAGTTACTGAAAATAAAGAGCAAGTTTGAGCTATCATTGAAAATATACCTTTACGACAACACAGGAGCAACCAACTACCTTCCTTGCTTTTCCTTCTGAATCAATCTTGCAAAGCTGCATACAAAGTACAAGGGAAACAGTCGATTAACAAAACAGTCTAAAACACCTCTATAAAGAATGACATCAATCAAGACTTCCTGAAAATTGACACAGGATAGCAGACAAATGATGTGTAAAATCGTCAACACTGGCCTATAGAAAAACGACAAATATCACTTAGTTGCTGCGGTGCGTATATCTGCCAAAATATTTGGTAGATATGCAGTTAGCCTTTCTTAATACTAGTGCATGAGAGTAACCATCAGAAAATGGTTTTATCACATCAATGTAGACTACAAAAGCCATCTCAGACGACCGTCGTGAGATTTGACACCATAATCATCATTTAGGTTCATACTTGGAATGGTAGAATTAACCTTTGGTTGAGAAAGTAGTACAATAAGTGTGAAACACATGACAAATATAACTTAGTTGCTGAGGATATCTGCAAATTTATTTGGTAGATATGCAATTAGATTTTCATAATACTAGTGCATGAGAGTAACCATCAGAAAATGGTTTTATCACATCAATGTTGACTACAAAAGCCATCTCAGACGACCGTCGTGAGATTTGACACCATAATCATCATTTGGGTACATATTTGTAATGCTAGCAGTAACCTTTGGTTAAGAAAGTAATGCAGTAGTGTGAAGCACATGACATTCTAGATGCCACAATAGTTGCATCTCTGAAATTCATTTGGTGGATATTCAATAAGTTATTTTAATACTTGATATATATGAGAGAAACCATCAGATAGTGATTTTATCACATCAGTGTTGACACCAAAAGGTGTCTCAGGTGACTGTCGAAACCATATTTTCATTTAGTTTCATATTTGTAATGGTATTTGGTTAAGAAAGCAACATGCATGTAGTGTGAAACACATTAAAAATTCTACATGCCAAGATAATGACATCATGAACATTCACATCCATCAAATCCTGCAATTTGATCTTACTTTTCTGAGTAAACACAATCTCATAACATAAATGTCGAACATCCTATTGACAAATGTAGAATGTTAAAGTAAAGAGCCAGACCCCATCCCCCAAAAACTCAACAAACAGACACACAAAAACCAATTTGGAGACATACTAAAAAGTAAAACCACACGTTGTGTATGTACAAGTGAGAGCAAAGATGATACGTACTCCAGCCCATTCGCCGAGAGTCTTTGCACTAGGCACTGTTATCAAGCTCACATTGTGATCAGCACACAAGGCCTTCACTAACTTAACATAATCAGGTTGGTCACAGTCCTCTGCCAACACACAAAGCTGGGCAACATTCTTCTCAATAACCTTGGCACCCTCATGAAGCCCACGAGCAAGTCCACTGTGAGCACGGGACTTCCTGAGCACATGCTGCAATGCAGTCATGATATCCATGGGCTCTCCTAGAGCAGGAGCCGGAGCTGGTGCTGGTGCCTCTGCAACAGGTACATCCTCGCTGCATGAGTAAACAACACATTAATTACAAATTTGAACTGTACATCCTTGTTTCATTCATGTTCTTAACACAAATAAATCATAGTCCAAAAACAGAAGCAATTAACACAGTTCCTGCACTCAATACTATTAAAAGCTGTGCAAGTGGAGATTCAAGCCTGATCTAAATTTTGAACGTTACTGAAGAAAATACAAGTAAACAATAACTAATCATTTCACTCATCAAGATGACATTCACATGGATAGCAAAGTAATAGGAGGAACATTGAATAATAACTGAAATTGAAAAAACAAATAGTTTGAGCAAGAGTTTCCAGTTTAACCAAACAAAAACTAAAACCATATCATTATAATTCAATTCCAGTCCAATAAGCACTTTGAATTATTAATTTCCAATCGGATGTAATAGTGCCTAAAAATGCAAAGGAAGTTAAGACCATTACCCTGACATTTTCCTTCACAATTAGAGCTTCAACAGCTTTTAACCTGTTACAGATTAAAAACCAAATGACAATAAGCATCATACTATGCAAACATTCAAAATCTTAAAACATATCTACTAGAGAGATAACGAATCAAACACCGCTGAAATAGCTAACATATGCTAAACAGATCAACTGCAGATAAACAAATGGAAATAAACCATAACGATTGCATATGAAAATCAAAATCCAATGGATCTATCTGCTTTCACGCGATTCACAATCAGAATTTTTTCCAGAAACGAATCTCAGTAAAGCAACCTATGTATGAGCTTTAGAACATATAATGCATCAGATTGCAGTTTCCGATCAAAGTACCTGGAGTAGAGTCGAGCGGCTAAACGAACAGAAGAGTGAAGCTGAATGGGCGAGTAAGGGATTTATACTAGTGTGTGAGGTGGGGCGATAAACCCTAGTACCATTGTGGATTTACAAAAATACCCTCAAATCGCCATATACCTCGTATAAACATTCACGATACAATATATTTATCTTTCTAAAAGTACGTATAAAATAAATAAATAAAAGGTTAATTACAGTATAATAACACTTTAACAGAACAATAAGAAACCTATTATATTGTTTAATATCTCAGTATAACATATTTATTAGTCAAAGAGAATGTAAAAAAAAACACATAAAAATATTAGTTAAAAGTCATCATTTTCAGTAAAATGAAATTTAAAAAAGAGCTAACATAAGTTTAATAATAATTTATTAACATTAAAACTCAATCCGGACACAACTCATACGGAAACCGATCTGAATTCGACCGTACCTAAGCTTTTAAACGGTTGGGTTCTACCTTACCTAAACCCGTTTCATATGCGATGGTTAGACCCGATATTTTCTTATTGTGTCATCTACTTGTACCCATACCCGCTAGTTAATAACGTGTAGGGGTAGGGGTCAACCCGTCCAACCCGTAAAGTAAACAATAACATATTAAATGTTCAAATCTGAAATCAAAATCCACGATGATGGAATCTTTCATCCGACAATCCGTATTTATCCTCCTCATGGCCCAATTGCACCACCAGTGTTGCTCCCAAATCACGAATCACCACCACCACTGCTAGTCCTCCACATCCTTCTACAATGCCTCTCCCAAATCACGAACCACCACCACCACTCCTCCACGTCCCACTCCTCCACATCCTTCTGTAGTTGCCCCCTTTCCCAATCAGGAGACGCTCCAAGAGCGCCTCCTTGCCTTAATTGAAGGTGCGTGCGGGAGTTGGACCTACCCCATATTCTGGCTATCCTCTGTCGTCGAAATCGGTGATCCCTCAGTGTTCAATTGGGGGGACGGATACTACGAACAACAAAGCTGAGGAGAATAAAAGATAGTCTAATAGTAGAAAAGAGATAGTGTTTACTTTTTTGGGGGTAAACATTGGTTTTCAGTTTGCTGCTATTTTCATATGGGAAATGAAGTATTAATTGACAAAGAAGTCCATATGGGAAAGGCAGTATTAATTGACAAAAAAATCCAGATCAGGATAGATTTAGAACCCGATTGTCGGGTTCTATACGGGTTCGGGTACATACTCGACCAGTATCCAAACATCGACCATCATTACATATGTACGTGTCTTTTACGGGTTCGAGTTGGGTAGGTTAGAGGGTTGACCATTTAAAAGTTTACATGTACCCAACTTGACCCACAATCTACCTAGAATCCGCCTTACCCCCTCCTCCACCCGACCATAGATAAAATTGTGAAAATTTGTAATAAATTTATGTTAGCGAAATAGAAATTATTCGCTCGGGTACCCCCATCCCACCAACAAAAGTTTACGCCGAAACATGTGGAGAATTATTTTTGTGAAATGAAGCATTTTCTCCCATGTAAGGTACCTCCCCCTACATATACAGACTGGATGCACCTGTGTCAGTCTGAATTGAACTTACCATGCCCAAAAAACTCAACCCCACAATAAGACCCGATCTTGATCTAACCCATACATAAACTAATTTGAATTCTCCACCCGTACAAAAATTTGACACACAATCCACCTTAAATCAGAAATACCCAAGTTTTTGTCTAGGGGTAACCTATCCCACCCGACCATAAGAACGTGTGAAAATATGTGCTAAATTGTGTCCGCGAATCAGAAAATATTTGTCCGACCCTCCCATTCCACCAACAAAAGTCTACGTGAAGAATTGTTTTCATGAAAAGAAAATATTTTCCATATAGCTTCATATGCAGAATCATACAGGCTGTCAACATGCCTCATGATTTAATCTGGATTGTTCTTGTCCATAAATAAGTCATATATGGTCACTCTCATCAGATATTTACTTAAACAAATACTTTCATAAAACATCCCTGGTTGCATAATTCTATATTCATATTGTCAATACTTAACATCAATTGATGATTATATGAAATACATATCTAGATAAAATTGTAATAATTGAATAGCTTAAGAACATGGGACATGTTGATATTAATTATCTCCAAAACTACAATACGAAAAACAAATTGACTTAGTTAGATAAAACCTATTGTCAAGCACTTGGCATTTTTTCCCAACAGCTTCACATGTATCCCTTTTCTTGTATATCTGGTACCAATTCTCATATATGTGTATGTATGTTCTCATTGAAACTCTTGGAAAATAATTCGCACATTTACCCTTCCCCATTGACAAGGCAGTACGCTGCACTGGATCACACAATGTTTGACTCAACTTCATACAGTTCCTGAGTGTTTTTCTTTTTTAGGAAGCTCAACACAATCATCAATGTTATATTAATGGAAGAATATGAGGAGATGCATATTAAATTACAATAGGCCACCTGAGCTTCTTGAATTATGAACATGAATGATTTTGATCATGAATGAAAGAAATTGACCTTACCACCTTAACCAACACACCAACTGGCTTGGAGCATAGGTTGTACTTATTTAGAAACTAAGGAAGAACTCCTAAGGTAACTAAGTAGAGGAAGTAATTGGTTCAGATAGCTGGAAAAATACTATGTACAAATATTTGGTTGGGAACAAAGTGTTGTAGGAATTGAGGGACAAGATATTTGTATGAGTACCTTATTCATCTATCTTAATAGATTCTAGGTCTAAGAAAGACCGAAGTAGATTAGTTGAAGGATTGTGCCACCTTCAGATACCACTATAACTTGATGCGTTATTTACTTACTACATCTTTCTTGTTGAGTATATTTACACACTTATATTCTGGTAGACATGTGCACTTATCACAGAAGGTCTTCCGCCATCTGAAACTAAAGATCACATATCTTTACACATATATGAGGAACTGTGTCTATCGACATAAGCTTTAAAAGACTACCCCCTCCCCTAAGTCTTTTACTTTGTCATTATATGGACCAACTACATGTGAGCCTATTGATATAAGCATCAAACTTATTTTTATCCATATCAAATAAAATGAAAAACAGCTTGAGGAGAATATGTCTACAGTTTCAATTATGTACATCATTATAGTAAGTTCATATTGTTGTAATTAGCCGACTTCATGGAAAATGATAATCATAAAGTCGATTTTTTTAGATAAATTCATCTTGATACATCAAATTTAAATATATGTTAAGAAATATTTTTCAGAATTTTGTAGATATATTTATATCAAATTTAATAAATACTACTTTATGTAGCCAACATACAAACTGTGTATCTACCTTCCACAAATTCCCGTAGTGATGCAACCATGTAGTTTACGCTTAATAATAAATAGAAATTGGAATACATAATAAATTAAGACAACCATGTGGTAATCTATACTCCCCTCACAAAACGATCTTGGTATATGGATAAATACAAATCTACCGAACCAACTTTATCATAAGAACACCCAATTGATAATTTATGTGCTAAAACATTTGCCTCACGTTTAACTTGACAAAAATTTCATCGAACAAAATTCTCCATCAAATGTCTCAATTTCTTTGAAAAGTGAAACAAATGAGCATAGATAAAATTTGTCGATTTAAGAAGTTTAATCTCCAAATAACAATTCGTTTCAACTATTATACGTGTTATTACTCAAAATTTAAAACAATTTTAGATCTTAATTTAATTGGCAAATCTTTCGCATTTTCAGCAACCATAAGATATAACATTGTCGTCATGATTCCTAGCAACAACACTAAATATGACCCCCTATTCGGAATATGTTCAACCGTATAAAAATTTACACTGTATGATGGTTACCATTTGAATGAACATGGATGGGTTTGACACATCAATTTTAAATCATATTTTGTTATATAAGAACACCCAATTGATAACCTAATTGCTAAATTAGCCCCATGTTTAACCCAGCAAAAGACATCATTGAACAAAAAATTTGTCCTTCTTCGAACTCTATTAAACCGTAGAATCAAAATGGATTAATAACTTGTTAAATATATATGGGGAGCATTAAATTTAAATTAAAACAATACAATAAATCCCAATGTGGAACATTGAAAGTCTCATTTTACTTTTGTAAATTATTTCGAACATTTTCTCTATCCTCTAGCAACACCTACTAAGAAACGCTATTATCCTGTTAAAGTGTCATTGGACTTATTAAAGTGTTATTTCATATTTGTAATTTGTTTATTGCTTCTTCTATCCTCCAGCAACCGGCTACTAAGAAACGATATTTCAATTTTTCTCCGCTCACAACCTCACATCATACGCAACACTCCTTCACCAATCGTAGTTGTTGTTTCCGCATGAACTGTTGTGTGTGTGTTCGAATCAAACTCCGGCTCACCTACACCTAATCACGACTATAAAACTCTGGGTATGTTTATGACTCAATTAGATTACTCAATTTCGAAACCACTACTATAATGAGAATCTTCAAATATGTGAGACTTTATGTTAGCGAAACATAAAAGTTTTACCCGTGTAGGGGTAATCCTCATCCCACCAACAAAGTTTACCCAAAATATTTTGGGAATTATTTTCGTGGAGGAAACATTTTCTCCCATGTAGGGTACCTCCCCACTCCCCCCCCCCCCCCCCCCAATGTACTACATGTACGGATTGAGTACACCCGAACCCATCAAAACTCGCCATGTCCAGAACCCATCCCACACTAAAAGCCAATATGGACCCAGCCCATTAAAAAACTGATCCAAATTTGATCCGTACACAAATTGACACATAATCTGCCTAAACTCCGAAATAGCCCAAGTTTTTATCAGGGGACCTACCTCCTCCCCCACCCGACCATAAAATAATTGTGAAGATATGTGAACAATTGTGTTCATGAAGTAGAAAATATCGTCCGGATCCTTCCACCCCACCAACATATGTTTACGGGAAAACATGTGAAGAATCATTCTCGTGAAAGGAAACATTTCCTCCCTATTATGAGACCTCCCCTCCCCTTTCTCCCAACTCGGCCAGACAACAAAATTGCAGGAAACTCTTGTTGTTTTAATTTGTATCCAAAACTTCAATTTGCAGGTCATTTTAACTTTGAAATTGCGGGTTGTGCATGTTTACATGTTTTAAAGTTGTTGGTGGGATGTAGGTACGTGTTATAAAGTCCGTCAAAATCATTGGGTTCCACCCAACAGTTTCTGTAATGGGTTGGGTACGGACATACGCAATGGGGAATTTTATGTCATCCAATGGACTCAATGAAATTTTATAGTCATACTTTTTCTCGTATTCATTGCAAATAACATCTTTACCTCAATTTTATGTTGTTACCTATGTTTTAAAAACCGTCGGGTCGACCCGGAGGGTAAAACGGTCCGAAAACCTCAAAAACTCGGAAAAAACCGTCACCTTGTAAAAATTTGGGTAAATCGGTTGAAAACTCGGCAAAAACCGGTAAAACCTCGGGTTGAACCGGTTCAGATTAAAAAATAAGAAGGAACCCTAAACGTCAATGTTCTTGGCTTCTTGCTTCCATCTTCTTCAATCGGCATGTCTCTGATCTCTGGACTAATTGTCTCAGCCTTACCGGGAAGTTTGTCTTGTTTAATTCGATTTTTCCTCCGTGGAGAAGACAAAGATGTTGCATTTCATTGTAATATTTAAAATAGGTATTCGATTGTGATGGAGAAGATTGAAGGAGATGAAGATTAGAGAAGAATTAGGAAAAGAATAGGAGAAGCTGAAGACATATAAAGTGGAATTGGAAAGAATCGGGAGAAGAATGGGATAAGACATAAGTGAAATTGGGAAGATGTAGACTGTAGAGTAATAATAAATATAAAGCTACACATTTAATTGATGTAAAATGGGTATATGTGTAATGTGTCTTCCGTGACATGTTTCTTGACTTGGAAGTAGACAATATATAAGAGTAGTAATAATCTTATGGTAAAGGAAGAGCTAGTAATAATTATAATAGTATGAGTGAATTTTTATAAAATAAAATATATTTAAGCCTTTAAAATATCACTATTACAATCGTGCTATTACAATCAATATATTTAAGCCTTTAAAATTTAACTAAAATTATAAAATTGGAGACCCTACATAAAATTGAGGGAGTATATTATTTTTTATTTAAAATTAATATTATTAGATTAACCCGAGTTGACCCGGTTGAACCTCCCTCATTAGGTAGTCCGAGCCAAATGTGGGGTCCGAGTTTCAAAACATAGGTTGTTAATAGAAGTCTTTCAATTGCAAAGTGCAGAAGCCTAATCAATATTATGCACAACACGATTATTCATCCAACCTTAAGAACAATCATGTGGTTAGGGAGTCCACACCAATTGATATTACTCAGAAAATCAACCGTGAACACTTCAGAGATATATTATCCACTCTAAGCAAGATATCAACACTTTAAAAATTCAACGTACTCACTATGAATTTTGAAAATGACAAATATTCAATAATCTCATTAGCAATATCATTTGTAGGTGCAAGAATGATTCGATTAATGATGTAATTTGAATCTAGTGACATATTGATCAAGTGCTTTAATGATGACGGGTACGTAATGTGAACAATAGTATTCATAGGATCATCTACCTCTCTGATGAGAAGATCATCATGTAGTTTTATATCAACCTCATTGTCATTATATTCACCAACAACACCATCACCAAATTCTAAATGAAACAAATTGCTCTTGCTACCTTAACCAACACACACCAACTAGTGTGGAGCATAGGAAGTATTTAGTTTGGAAAATTTAGAAAGAACTTATAAGGTAACTGAGTAGAGGAATTACTTGGCTCTGATTGCTGGTAAAATACTAAGGGGGGACATGTTGTAGATATGATAGCTCTGATAGCAGGTAAATTATAGTATTTGGTTGTGAACCAAGTATTGTAGGAATCAAGAGACATAATATTTGTAAAGGTATCTCATTCATCTATCTTAGTGGATTCTAGGTCCGATAAAGGTCAGAGTGTATTAGTTTTGAAGGATTACGCCACCTTCGAATACCACTATAACTTGTTGTATTATTTACTTATTGCATTTGTCTTGCTGAGTATTTACACACTTAAATTATGCTAAACACGTGCACTTATCACTCAAGGTCTCCACTCTCTGAAATTAATTATCATATATCGTTACACATATTTGAGAAACCGTGTTTATCGACAAAAGTTTTGAAAGACTATTCACCCATTATAGTCTTTTACTTTGTCGTTATTTGAACCAACACACTCCAACTCCATGTGATAGAGACTATTATAAAAAAAATAAGCATCAAACATATCTTGATCCATATCAAATAAAATAAAAACCAACTCGAAGCGTATAGTTTCATTTTAGTACACCATTGTAGTGATAATATTGTTGTTAGCTTACTTTATGAAAAATGCAAGTCATTAAGTCGAAAAGTTTTAGATAAAATTATCTTGACACATTAAATTTAAATGTATGTTAAATATTATATGTAACTAACATACAAAAAAGGGTCCATACAAAAAATAAGCAGCGAAATATACACTGCCAAAATATGCAACTGATTCCACAAATTTCCGTATTGATGTCACGTTTTTATGCTTGATAATAAATAGAAATGGAATACACAATAAATTAATTGAGATAATCCATGTGGTGGTATGTGCTCCCCTCACAAAATGATCTTGGTATGGATAATACAAAACTATCCAACTATCTTAAGAATACTCAATTGATATTTTATGTGTGCTAAAATGTTAGCGTCACGTTTAACCTGACAAAAATTTCAAGGAATAAAGTTCTCCATCAAATGCCTCAATTTTTATGAAAAGTGAAACAATATAGATGAAATTTATTGATTTAAGAAGTTTAATCTCCAAATAATAATACCTTTCAACTACTACGTGTTTTTACTCAAAATTCCAAATAGCTTTAGATATTAATTTGACTGGC
The DNA here is from genome assembly GCA_036897095.1 of Plantago elongata. Taxonomy (NCBI): domain Eukaryota; kingdom Viridiplantae; phylum Streptophyta; class Magnoliopsida; order Lamiales; family Plantaginaceae; genus Plantago; species Plantago elongata. The sequence goes on along the minus strand of JAYMSP010001661.1, from coordinate 13,753 downwards.
AAACATTTCGTATTTTCAGCAGCCATAAGATATAACATTGTCGTCATGATCCATAACATCAACACTATAAATACGACCCCCTATTTGGAATCTGCTCAACTGTATCAAAATTTTACACCATAGGATATGATTAGACTTTGAATGAACATGGAGGTCGTTTAACACATCAAGTTTACATCATAAGTGCTAAAATATTAACCTCATGTTTAATCTGGAAAAATACTCCATCATATAAAATTCTTCTCCCCCTTTGGACTATGTTAAATCGTAGAATTAAAATTTATTAATTTCTTGTTAAATAGATTGGGGGGAGGGGGGGGGAGCATTATATATTTAATAAATGCTCATTTTATAAAATCTTATTATATTATTTATTAAATTTATATTTTATTTTAAATAAAATAATTTACTTAATTAGTAATAATATTATAGATTGTTGTCTATAAATTTGTCTTGTCACGAATAATTAAATATATTTTAATTTTAATTTTGTAGATAAAATTATATGATATTCAATAAAAAATTTATATAGCTAACGTATACAAAATGAACAGTGAAAGATATACATTATTTGTTGAAAATAAAACTAATTCCACAAATTTCATGTATGATTGAATTAATTTAATAAATTCTCTATTTTTTGAACTTTGTAATTTCATTTTATCTTATTTAATAAATTTATATTTTATTTTAATTTTAAAAATATTTATTTAATTAATAATAATATTCGAGATTGGTGTCTATAAATTCATCTTGTCAAGACGAATTCAAATATATGTTGCAAATATTTTTTTGATATTTGTAGATAAAGTTATATTATATTTATTATAAATTATTTATGTAGTCAACATACAAAAAAATAACTGTAAACTATATAATGCAGTAGATATGTAAATGGACCGAATTCCCCTAACTTATTGTTCTTGTTATTAGGTTGCATTATGAACAGACCAAAACACCCTCCACAACTTTTCTAACCAATCAGAATTGAGAATTTCGCTACATAGCATGACAAATAAACCAATCAGAAGCCTTGAAAACTTTTTTTGTTAATAGATATATAGATCTAAGTTCGAAACTTAGTCGAAAAAGATCATTTTGTTATCTATATTAAATTATATTTTGCTCATATATAATTATTGAATTGGAATAGACTAAATTGTAATTAAAGAATAAAGTATGGGTATTATATGAAATTCACCGGTCATAAAAATACTTCAGTTTCAGAATATTTATTTATTTTTAGGTGAAATAACAAATGCATCAGCTTGTTCTGATTCTCAAATAATGTAAATGTTCTTTTGAAATGTTACTAATGCTTTATAATTCTTTTTGGAAAATGATAAAATATATTTATTAATTATCAAACGAGTGTTCACAAAACACGAGCATAAGTAAAATGTTGTTAGCTAATGCTTTACAACATTATTAGAATTTTCCTGATTTATTTTTCATTCTTTAAAAAAGTGTGGTTAGAGTACTAAAACCAATAAAAAAAGGAAGAGCACATAAATATTGTTTGCAAAGCTAGTCAATTGATTATGTAATAAACTTTTAATTTGTTTTCTCTATTTTTTTCTTTATGGTCGTGATTAATTAATTATTAATGCAAGGTATAATAAAACAAGAAGATAGATTTACCAAAGTGGATAAACATATTTATATACCATCTCTACCTCAATGCTTCATCAACTCGTTAAAGTAGTTATAATACAGAAGGGGGGAATGGATAGTACACGGGCCACATTAGTCATGGTGATGATTGTGTTCGTCATGACAACAGAAGCTAAGTATGAAGTTCGCATCACAAATAATATGGTAGGTGAAAGTATCCAGATTCACTGTTATTCCGGTGATGATGATTTCGGCTTTAAAGTGCTTAATTCTGGCGAATGGTTCCTTTTTAGGTTCAACCCAAACTTTTGGTTAGGAAATACAAAATATTACTGCAATATCATTACACAATATGGGTCCGGTACATATGGTGTTTGGACCAAAAAAATAGCAGAGAGATGGTGTCCTTTTAAATTTTGTTATTGGTATGTACAAATATATGGACCGTGTGTTGATCCAGATGAACAAGGCGGTCCCCTTGAATGTCAAGATTGGAAGCAGCCAAAGGCTCTATAAGTAAATGATATTGATTTATAAATTTCATATTTACTATTAATGATGAATTATAGGTTTCGACTAAAAAAGTTTTCATGTATATTCAACCACTCCATTTTATTACATTATACATAAGATGTAGTCCAGTAAACAAATATCTAGTGTTTTATATGTACCATCACAAGCTATTTGACAAAATTACTATGTCTACTTCTCATAGCTACTCATTAAAAAGATATGGATCAAACAAATCTAACACATATCACTTGTTTCCTCGTCACACATCAACATAAGATGCTAAAAGATACTCAGAGGTGCAAACTTTATCAGTTGAAATCGTGATACGTCATTTTCAATTTGTATCAAGAATATAATAGGCTTTGTTGATGAAAAACTAATTGAAAATCTAGTGATAAACATGGTCAAGGTATTCTCAGATTGATGGTGTGATCATTTATGAACTTCAACTAGCACATAGTCACTTTTTCAGAGCTCACAAATGTCATGGAGTATTTCACAAAGATTTCATGCATCTAGGAAGAGTTACACATGCAAAGACCTCCACCACATTGTAGTTGTGGAAAGTGCACCTTCCAGGCACTGTGAATGCTTCCATGTTTTTGATACATAACAGTACAACTAAATTTTTTTTGCATGTTACATCTGGATCTAAAATAATTATTTAAGCTCGAAGTGTCACATAACATCATTCTTTTACACATATTTAATTTTTTTTGGAACTAGAATGGGCTAAACTATAATTGAAGCATCTAGTATGGATATTATATGAAATTCACCTAAAAATACTTTAGTTCCATAATATTTATTCATTTATGAGGTCAAATAACAAATGCAACTACCTGTTTAGTTCTCGAATAATGGACATTTTCATTTGAAATGTTACTAATGATTTACAGTATAACTTTTTATTATTAGAATTGCTCTAATTTACTTTTTATTCGTTATGAAATTATAGTTAAAGTACTAAAACCACTAAAAAAGGAAGAACGCATAAATATTGTTTGCAAAGTTGGTCAATTGATTATGGAATTTATGGAATTTTTTATTTTTCTTCTTTTTTATTCCTTTGGTCGTGGTCAGTTTTATTTATTGTAATGTAATAATAAATCAATTTAACAAATTCACCTAACTGAAATCTATATATACAATCTCCACCCTCATGCTCTATAAACTCACATAAAACAAACAAGTAGAGAATGGATAATACAGTGGCAACATTAGCCATGATGATGATTGTGATCGTCATCGCAGCGGAAGCGAAGTATGAAGTTCGCATCACAAATAGTATAATAGGTGAAAGCATTCAAATTCACTGTTATTCCGGTGATGATGATTTTGGCTTTAAAGTGCTTAATTCCGGCGAATCGTTCCTTTTTAGGTTCGACCCTAGCTTTTTCTTAGGAAATACAAAATTTTATTGCAATTTCATTACAGAACATGGGTCTGGTACATATGGTGTATGGACCAAAAAAATAGCAGAGAGATGGTGTCCTTTTAAATTTTGCTATTGGTATGTACAAACAAATGGACCGTGCGTTGATCCAGATGAACAAGGCGGTCCACTTGAATGTCAAAATTGGAAGCAACTACGTACTCTATAAGTAATGGATATCTATTCACAAATTTAATGTTCCCCCATTAAGGTGAATTATAATCATGTTTAGGTCGAACCGGGATCGGATCGGTTGAACCATTTTAAGCTGTTTGTGCTCGAATGACATCATAAATAGTATTTATATATTTTATATATTGCTCAATTTTATATATCTAATTTATTAAATTATTACATTCTATTTTTGTTTACATTAGTATTTTAAAATATATGATAATTCTTTCATGTAAAAGTTTACAATTTTTTAAATAAATGAGATACATAAAAAAATAATAATAAATAATTAATCTTTACCTCAATATACATTTATTGTGAATAAAGTAAAAAACTAAAAAAGAGGTAAGAATGTACACATAACTAATACTGACTCGTGGCGATGCCACGGTATAATTTACTTTTAATAATAAATAAATAAAGACAAAATAAATTAATTGATAAGAGAGTCAAACTTATGTAAAAAACGTTAGTCATGGTGCTTGTAGGTATTTCTCCTTCATCCAGTTAGAGTTTTTATTTATGTCAACTATAGAAAATGTGACTCATCATGATCAATGTCATGCTATGCAAGAGGTAGGATTCAGGTTTAACACATTCGGACCCGACAGGCTTATTACAAATACAATTTTGTATCAAGGCCTATTGTACCGACTTGTTAGTTAGTATTAGATATGTGATTGCAAAAAAATATTTCCATCAAACCGAAACAAAATATACAACACAATCAATATGGGTTGTTCCCAAAACCCCTGACGAGTCACCCCCACAATACACTACACAAAATTATTATCTACAAACATAATTTAATATGTATGATTGTTTTGCTCCAACCCCCTGGTACCCAACACCCTATCGGTGGTCTAAGATCCCTACAAACAAATGGTTCACAACCAAATGTTTCCCCTGAGTTGTTCCCTAGCTTCTAAAGCCAAGTATTTCATGTACTCAAGATAACCTTAGAGATTTTCCTTGATTTCCCAAACCACGTACTTCCTGTACTCCACGCCTTGATGGTGTTGGTTATATAATTTGTTGTCAGGCTTCTTTTAAATAACTTTTCAGCTATTTATTCAGAGAGCTTGAGAAAATTACACTACTTAATATACATAAAGAGGGTGTCTGAGTGTTCAACTATTTTACACATAATCAAGATCTTGTTAAGGTTCAGGACACTTAGAACTACTAGAGATTCTTCGAGCTGTATAGTCGCAACTATGAGCTCGAAGAATTGTAGTATGAATGCTTGAGAGAATACTCGCTTGATATGAAAGTATGAGCGTGTGTGTATTTCTCAACTTCTAAGTGGTGATATTTATAGATGAATTTGAGAGTCGTTCGAATAGTATCCGTTAGACCTTCTCATAATTCAATCCGTTGATATTTCGAAATAAGTACTCAGAAGTCACTAGCTCATTTTTCAGAGAGGGCTTGCTTGATCGACTTTTTAGTCGGTGTAATTAATACACTATACTATTTCTTGTCATGTAGTCTCAACGGACACATGTGCCTATCTGAAGCTAGCATGCTCCTTGACTCAGTGGTGTCATATCTTCAGAGAGGTGTAACGTGCCAAATGCACTATACAATATGCTTTCTGAACATAGTATATCTGGGGAGACTAATCATTTGTGTCTTCATCAAACTTGCGCAATCTTCAGTTTTCAAATCTTCGATTAAACTCCATTGCTAGGATCCTTCTTCATGGCCTTATCAAAATATAAAATTACATACAGAGACCTAACAATCCTATTACAACTTTAACTATACTAACATACTAAGTGATTTCCTCTTTTACAATGTTCAAGTGAACTAAGATTACTAGTCACCTTTTTGTACTAAAGATAAGTTATGTAGTGATTGATCAAAAATATTAATAGATATTCCTAACACAAGGTCTGGAAACTAGTTCCATTTGTAGAAGGGATATCTGTGATTGAAACTAAGTGGATTTTCAGAAACAAAATGAATGAGGCTGGTGAAATAACCAAAAACAAGGCTAGGTTAGTTGCCAAGGGATTTACCAAATGAAGGCTTAGACTTTGATGAGTCATATGCATCAGTTGCAATATCGGATGCAATAAGACTATTTCTAGCCTTTGCAGCTCATAATAACTTTAAAGTTTATCAAATGGATGTCAATAGTGCATTTCTGAATGTTGAACTTGCTGAGGAAGCTAAGTCTATGTTAAACAACCACCAGGCTTTGAAATTTTCTTAGAAAGTAGGATGGTCTATAAAGTTACAAAGCTCTATATGAACTGAAACAGGTTCCAAGAACATGGCATGACACTTTGGCCAAATACATTTTGGAAAGTGGTTTTAAGAAAGGTGAAGTTGAAAAAAATTTATTTATTTTAAATCATAAAGGAAACCTACTTTTAGTTCAAGTATATGTTGATGATATTATATTTGGATCTAAAGACAAGCAACTTTGTGATGATTTTGCAAATCTCATTAAAATAAATTTGAGATCAGCATGATGGGAGAATTGAACTATTTCCTAGGATTGCAAGTCAAGCAACTCAATGATAGAATATTCATTAGTCAAACAAAGTATGCAAATGATATGCTCAACAAGTTCAATCTAAAGCCTTATGAAAAGAATGCTAAAATACCTATGAGCATAGGAACCAAAATGACTTATACTGAATCTGATAAGAGTGTTGAAGAACATAAGCATAGGAAGTTGATAGGTTCACTACTCTCTACCTTACTACAAGTAGACCTGGTATTCAATATGCATTTGGTGTGTGTGCTAGATTTCAGACAAATCATATGCAATCACACTACAATATTTCTATGAAGATATTGATGTATGTTAAAGGTACTGTATAAATTGGACTGTGGTATCCTAGAGAAAGTGGATTGAGTTTGGTTGGCTACTCTGATGCACTAACTATGCTGGACCAATGCTTGATAGTAAAAGTACTTCAGTAACTTATCAGTTTCTTGGCACTAGACTTATCTCATGTTTACCAAGAAGCAAAACTCAATTGCTATACCACAAAGGCTGAATATATATTGATGGTCGTTGTTATGTTTAGGACTGAGCATAAATGGACCGGACCCGAATTTTACCCGGGCCTGGTCCTGACCCGGCCCATGCCTAGACTAGACCGTATTTATCGGACCGGGTGGTGGGTGAGCATATTATAGAAATCCGGGTTACGGGACGGATCGGGTTAAACCCGAAAATTTTCGGTCAAGCCCGAAAAAAGCCCGGTAAGTTAAAAAAATTTACCCTAGGCCCAGCCCCAATTTAGTACTGTGTTCTATTTCTATGTATCTGCGTATGACCAGAAGTCTGTTTCTCCGTACGTCTTCTTCCTTCAATTCGTCTCTGCTCTCTGCTCTCTGTCTTCTTCCATCCTTCACCACAATTTCGAGTTTCCCACCTCACCTCCCGCCCGCCGACCAGCATGTTGCCACCACCACCACCTTAAGTTCAAGTATGTGATGTTTCCTTTTACTTGGCTACCAGATTGCGTTTTTGTAACCTTTTTTTTCTTATGAATTTTTTGCTCTTTTGTGATTACTCAATATATGAAAGAGTTGTATGTACTTGTGGATGGTGCAAAACAAATAATTCGTATCTATATCTATAATTATTTTTGATGATCATACTCTCAGAAACCTCAACAAAGATCACTTCTTACTTTCTGCACTTAATTAAATTGAATATCATTTGAAATAATTAAATGGTGAACTATTTTCACTTCCATGTTTGTAATAGGAATTTGAGATAGACATGGTTGACTGATCAAGGGAAATTTTTGTTAGAAATATATGTTAGTAATTTTGATCAATCACCATATGATTTATCTTTATTACATAAAGGTCCTAGTACTCTTAGTTCACTTAATATTGTAAAACATGTAATAGGATTCTTAAGTCTTTGAATGTAATTTTATATTTCGAAGAAGGCCATGAAAAAGGATCCTAGCAATTGATTTTAGCAATTGATTTTAATTGAAGAATTTAAGACTGAAGATTGCACAAGTTTTTGAAGACATAAGGTTAAATTTTATCAGATAGACTATGATCAGAAAGCATATTGTATAGTGCATATATTGCACATAACAAGTCTATGAGCATATGATACCACTGAGATCAGAAGCATGCTAGCTTTCAGAAAGGCTCATATGTCCGTTGAGACTAAAGGACAGGAAATAGTACAGTGCATTAATTACACCGGCTGGAAAGTTGCTCAATGCATAATCCTCTCTGAAAAATGAGAAAGAGACTTCTCAGTACTCATTTCGAGATATCAACGGATTTAATTTCGAGAAGGTCTAACGAATACTATTCAAATGACTCTCATATTCATCTATAAATATCACCACTTAGAAGCTGAGAAATACACACACGAACTACGCTCATATCTACTTACCAAGCAAAGTATTCTCTCAAGCATCTTACTAACATTCTCCAAGCTTTCTGTTTCGACTAACAAGCTCGAAATCACCAGTAGTTCTAAGTGTCCTGAACCTATAACAAGAGATTGTTATTCGTGAAAGAGTTAGGACTCTAAACAGAAATAACAAGGGTCTGTAAAAACACTACAAGGATCTGTAAAAACTTATTCTTATTCGATTTTTCGATGTGGAAGAAAAAAGAGGAAAGGCCAGAGCAATGCAGCGTTACTCGAGATTAGAGTGTTTTTTAATGGATTTTGTATAGTTAATTACTGTAGAATATAAGTTGCAGGTAAATTGTGGTTAGTTTCATGCCCATCTTTGTTGGTTTTATGTTTGCTAGTTTCAAAAAGTTAATTTTATTGTATAAAAATTTAGTTTCGCAAATATTCAAATATGTTTGTATTAGTTTCAGGAATATTAGCTTCATAAAGCATTAGTTTCATGGGCATAAATATTTGTTTCCCTAGTTTCATATCAAATCAAACTAGTTTCAGAAGTATAAAAATTAGTTTCACGAACATAACAGTTAGTTTCAAACATGTCCGTACTAGTTTCAGGGATTTTGATTCAACTAGTTTCAGGATTTTTATGATTTTGAAACTAACTTTTGTGAACATGAAATCAGGATTTGTGATCATAGAACCAGTTTTTGTGGATCTGAAACTAATATAAGAAATTTCGAAACTAGTATAAATGCACCTGGAACTAACTTTAATTCACATGAAACTAATATTTGTTGTGTGATGGAACCTGAAACCAGCATTTTTTAGTTACTGAAACTAACATTAATGAATATTAAACTAACTATGAGTCCCTGAAAATAACTTTATCGAACATGAAACTAAAATTGATGAACATGAAACTAACTTTTGAGTTTTTTTAAACTACTTGAGTAAACCTGAAACTAATACTATTTATACTGAAACTAATATAAAAAATCTTGAAACTAGTATAAAGGCACCTGAAACTAAATTCAACTCACATGAAACTAATTAAACTAATATTTGTTGTGTGATGGAACCTGAAACTATCATTTTAGTTGCTGAAACTAACATTGATGAATATGAAACTAACTCTGAGTTTCTGAAAGTAGCTTAATGAACCTGAAACTAACTTTATCGAACATAAAACTAAAATTAATGAACATGAAACTAACTTCTGAATTTTTGAAACTACTCGAGTGAACCTATAATAATACTATTTATACTGAAACTAGCATACTAGATCTTAAAACCAACATTGTAGGCTCGACAACTGCTTAATTAGAGATTATGATTTAGGACGTTTCGAGGACGAAAGTCCCTGGACCCGTCTTAAACCCTAAACCCTAATTAAGACCGTAGCTCCCGAAGGGAGTAATAAAATTTAGTGGATTTTTGGGTTCACCATTTTTTCCTAGGGTTTTAGAATTTGTGAGAGGCTCGATAGTCGCTTAATTCGAGTTTAGTGAACTTGTTGGTTCTGAAACAAGCTTTTGTAGACATGAAACTAGATCTTGGGGTTTTGAAACTAGTTTTTGTTGTTTTGAAAGTAGCTTTTGTGTCCATGAAACTAGTATATTAGTTTCAGAATCTAGTTAAGGTAGTTTCAGACTTTCATGAGTTGGTTTCATGCCTACGGATTTCAAATTGGTTATGTAATTCAATTAAGCGTCCTATTTGGAGTCCATTACTGTAGCCAGATTTCAAAATGATTATCAAATCCAGTTGAGATTGTTTTTTAGGTCCACAACTAAAATGAAGTGAGGGATAGTTTTGTCTACTTAGAATGGATTTAGGACTCAAAAAATTAAAATGAACTTACATATAATTATTTTAGAGAACCATCTTTATATGTAATAGTTGTTATGAAGTCATTTATATATGTAATTCTCTCTTTTATTTGTTCTCTCCGTTTATACATAGGTTTCAGTATGCATATTGTTTTTACACATAAGACTGTTCCCAACGGACATGCCGTTGGCACACATCATGGCGCACCGCACCATGTGTGCTCCAACGCGCGTACTGCGACGCGCCGTGCCATGGCGCGTGGTGGTTGCTTTGGCAGCAGCAAATCAGCTTATGTCAAATGGCGTGTCTAAGGTTTCTTTTCTTTTATTAATTTTTATGTCTTTGTCTCATTTCAAACGCGAATACTCAAAAAATAAGTGTAAAAAATAAATAAAAATTACCAACGGGTTCGTCTCTTCGAAATCTACAAATAGAGACCACTCTTGACTATTTTTGAATCATTCCATCTCGAACTCATTTTCACTCTTAAAAATTGTAAAACAATCTCTAAAAATACAATTTTATTAATTTCGACTTCTAAACACTATTATAATATATTAAATACGCTTTTAGTAAGATAAAAAAATATATATTTTTAATTTAAAACCTTAATAAATTATAAAAAGACTTTAAAAAATATGATTTTATTCATTCCAACATCAAAATATTTAAAAGAATATTTCTTTTTTTTAAATCTTGCGTGACGACGATGCATCACCACTACAAAAAAAACACACGACGATGCGTTGTGACTCGTCACCATTGAAGATGGTCTAATCGTCCTTTCACCCTCGAATAAAGAATGCAACAAAATGATTTTATTAATTCAAATACTTGAAAATGAAGATAATGCGGGACGATGAAATTAGTCACTCTCAGAGTCGCTTTCTCCATCGCAAATAATCCAAGTCAAGAAACTTGTAAATGGTGATCACTCATATTCTCAGAACTGACCTGCAAGCTGTGAGAAAACGATGAATTCAAATGTCGACGACATTTATAATGTCTCCCATTTTGAAAAAGTAACACTACTGTGGTGGTACCTCTCAACTTTATCCCTTCCAATAGCCCTAAATTGATATAGACTGATTTTACTAAAAGACGATCATCGACAGCTTATAGCCTCAGACATTATTCTTGCCATGTATACGTGCGCCAATATCACTTGTCTGACTTGGCCCAAATCTAAATATTAATTCATCTATTCTCTGTTACTGTCCTAACCAACTTCAGGAAAATGGGGAACACGATTTTGTGTAGGACAGCAATATTGATTCCCCGTGTTAAAGCTCTCAACAATCTTCTTATTCTTATTGTAGTTTAGGTTCAAATTCAATGATGATACGATATGCCACTTTGGCAATGTATTCCAACCCAGTAGGGGTGCGTGTCTTCTACCTCAAGAGGCTTGTTTTTGTCTGGTGAAGATTTGTGCAAACCCTAACACTACTGAAAAGTATACATATTATTTGTCATTTAATCTCCAGATTAGATATTATTGGAAGTGAGGGAGCTTCGATTAGTTCGACATAACCTTTGTACGAGTTGAGTGTACGTAGTCTTAAGCTAAACACAACAAACCCTTACAAAAACACCATCACAAACCTACATTTCTTATATACACAGGGCCACATACACTACACAACCTCAAACCCGTTCCTGAGAACTCAGGTCAACACGGACGGACATGCATAAAGAGAAATCCGGACAACACAGAGTACTGATGATGGCTCAAGGAAAACTGAAACCACAACTGCAGGTCGGTCACATCTCACAGGTCGTAAGGAGGAGGAGGGCTCCTGGGTCCAACTCCAGTTGCTTTCTCGTATGCAAACGATGCAGACCTCCTCCTGAACCTGAATGCCTCACGTCCCCCACCTGTTCATTCGTATCATTATAACAATAAAGCCAAGTAAACAACAGCACAGTCAAAACACGATCACAAGATACCAAGAATGTACAATAAACTAAGTGCCCAAATTTGTTATGATCATACTCATTATGGACTCGGTACATTTTGAATCCCCAAACATATTGGAAGTTGGTTGGCATATTGAAGATCCAATAGGTAAAATTTAGATATATATAACTCATACAACAGGACCAAAATGGCAAAGTAAGATGAAGACTCACTAGCCAACTATAGTAAATATTAATGATTTGAAGTAGATAAATATTAGGGCCCTAGATATTATTTTACATATACTAAAACAAGAGAGTTGAAGGTGGATATTCAGGTGAATCTGTGACAGTATATATATATATATATATATATATATATATATATATATATATGAGATGTCATGCCAGATAATAAATATAATGCCTAATAATACCTAATCTGACATTTTCTACCTGCAATAATTAAGTTGGAAGCACATGTCATTTTCCAAGTCCCCACTAGAATAAATGAACACACCTAACTTACTCAACTCAACAATTATTTAAAAGTATTTGTTTCCATTATTATCCCAATGAGATAAATTGGCACCTTCTAGATCAACCTAAAAGCCAACCTTAGTAAATGACTACTACGATGCCTAAATTACATCTACGAGCAAAGGACATAATAGTATTTCAACATCATAATCATCGATCAAATCAATAATCGAGCACACTCAATCAATTTCATCATAAACTCACCGGCAAACGGAGATACCGGAGGTGTAGAACCGGCCGGTGAAACCGGCGGCGAGTCCTTCTGCGACGGCCTAACGATCATTATGCTTCTCGTCACTCTCACCGCATCTTCCGCCGCTTCTTCCCCCAACGATCTCCGATTCGTCTCCACTTCCAGCTCTGCTCGTCATCAATCAATCAAAACTCAAATGAGATAACTGATCATCCAAAACCTCAATTCCTTAAACCCTAGCTCAATTTTTTCATAATTAATCGTACGTAACGCATAGATAGCTTAAGAACCTAGAAATCGACTAAATGATGATCATTTAACGCATATTATCGTTAAAAAAACTACAAAACCTAGTAATCGAAGACGATTTGCTTCGAAGTGAGCCAGAACTGGAACGATTAGAGATGATCGGACCGTACCCTTGCCGGAGGGGGATCGGAAGCTGAAAGTGGAGTGTTTGCGGAGCTTTCCAAGGCCGTTATCGGGTAGAGGGCCGGCAACGGTGTCGTCCCAGAGCTGATCGAGCAAACCCATGGAGAGAAATGGTGTTGTTCTGATGAGGAGTAGGAGTAGAGGGAGTGATCAAAAGAGTGTGAGAAGAGGTGATATTTATTGGTGGTAGTTAGGATGAGATCAAGTGTGGAGCGTTGGATGAGATCTAGATGATCTTAACGGGTGAGGATTGTTGAGTAGATGGAGACAGTAATAGTAGATAAGATCGACGTGGATGGATATGTTGGTGCCTTGTGTCGTATAGGCACGTGAATTGGTTATGGAAGGCCTATGAGAGGAGTTTACTCGTTTCGGGACATAGGTCTATTGTGCCCCTATCGAGGGTGCACTATATCGACTACTACTTATAATTTTCGGGATTATCATGTAAATCGACAAATAAATTATTATACAATCGGGAACATGGAACTATCTACAACTGTCATTTATGATGCATGCATACATATTCAAAAATTATTTATTAAGGCTTCTTCTATCATAAAAAGTTTTGTTTAATTCTAATTTATTATAGTTCAATTCAGATTCGTTTAAACCAGTTCAATTCATAAATATATTAAATTAAAAGAAAACAAAGATTAAAATTTGTATTCTTTTCAACTAAGTTTAGTTTAATTGTAATTAATTATACTACAATTTAATTTAATTCAGATTAATTCAAACCAGTTTTATATATATATAT
>JAYMSP010001660.1:0-29879 GCA_036897095.1 Plantago elongata | reverse complement strand
TTAACGCCCGGGAGAAAGCTTTCTTAATTGTTGAATATGACTAAGTTAATTATTTGGGATGAAGCTCCCACGACTAACATGTACTCCTTTGAAGCTCTTAACCGCAATCCCGGGGACATTATGAGGGGTAATAATGTTGAACGATCCGCAAAGCCATTTGGTGGATTGACCATTGTTTTTTATGGAGATTTCAGACAAATACTACTAGTGGTACCAAAAGGTAGTAGGCAGGATATATTCCACCATTCACTTTCCACATCTAAGAGGATTTGGGACCATTGTCGGGTATTGAAACTAATAAGAACATGCGTCTACAAGTGCGTTATCATTATTTTTTATAAGTTATGTGAATATGTAATTATTTTTACAAATAACTTTAATGTATTTTTATTGAATTACAGTTTAACATATATAAACATATTTACTTGCAGTCTCGGAACTAATCTGAAGAGAATGATCGCATAAGAGAATTTGCGGATTGGTTGTTGAAAGTAGGAGATGATGAAGTTGGTGAATCCAATGACGGTGAGGTTCAATTCAGATTGCTTGAGGATATTGTGATTCGTCTGATGGTCCAGCGGTTCCTGCTATAGTAAAGAGTACATATCCCAGATTGTTAGATAATGTTGGTGATAGACAATATTTCCAGGATCGGGCTATACTTGCACCAAATTGAGGTCATGCAGGAGGTCAACGATTACATCATGTCGTTGCTCCTTGGAGATTCACATGAGTTTATGAGTTCAGATTCCATATGTCCCGATGAGGATGACATCGTAAATAAAGAAGATGTTTACTTGGTTGAGTTTTTGAATACTATTAGGACTTCTGGCATACCCAGTTACATTAGTTGTTTGAAAGTTGGTTGTCCTATTATGCTCTTAAGGAACATTGATCAGCACGAAGAGCTATGTAACGGAACTCGATTAGTCATCACTGAGATTGGCAAACATGTTATTGAGGCGAAGACGATACATGGAAAGAAAGCCGGAAAGAAGGTTTACATAGCTCGAATGATACTTAGCCCATCAGACTTGACTAAGTTTCCAATTCAATTTTAAAGGAGGTAGTTTCCTATATCAGTATGCTATGCAACGACGATCAATAAGAGTCATTATTATTGCACATTGGACTCTACCTTCCAAAGCCTATATTCAGTCATGATCAGTTATATGTAGCCTTTAATAGTGTGACTAGCAGGAAGGGACTGAAGGTCTTAACATTGGATGATGAAGGAAACTCAAACGATATGACTACCAATGTTGTTTATAAAGAGATTTTTAGACATCTCTAAGGTATATAATTTTTTTTTTATTCACATATTAGTTTTTTAAAAAAAAATTATATTAGTTATTATGCAAGTATTATAAATCGATAATTAACAATTATTTTTAATAAGTTGTATGCAGTGCGTGTGGTTTGTCATCTGTACCGGAATCCGAAGTCTTCCCACTCTTTTTTTCCTTCCCTTCATTTTCTTTTTGTACGAAATTTTCATTGTTTCTTATTCTTATTGTTTAAAACTCTATTGTAACATATGGTGTTATCTTATTATTATAAACTATTGATTCTTATTGTTGTTTTAATTATTTATTGTTTGTGCTAATTGGAAAATAATTATTATTTATAAAAAGTTTAATATGTCGTGGCATCGCCAAGGGTTAGTACTAGTTTATATGGAATGTTAAATATTATAGTCCCATTTTACTCATCATTCCATTGGTTTAGTAATATAAGGGAGGTGTAATTTTACGAATTGCCCACTACTCAGTCTATTTATGGTTAATTATTTTTAAATATTATATAACTTCTATATCACTTGCAAATTAAAGAACCAACTCTATAAATTTATCACCACCTAATTCTTGAACATAAAACCAGGAAGATATCCTGAGAATTGGTGTCCACAAAGCCGGTTTCATTCTCTAGAGTAGCAAAACTCATGTCCCCGTCCAAGCGTTCAGAATGTCTCTTCTAATACCGTCTTTATGTATATAAAGCGCACCGTAAAAGACTTCAATTACTTTGTACAATTTCATGACCTTAGCAAGCCCTTGATGAACAATATAAACTAGGATTAATATAACAATAAATATGTAGTTAGAGTGGAGAAGAAAAAGCATAAAAAAATCAGGAAGATATCCTGAGAATTGGTGTCCACAAAGCCGGTTTCATTCTCTAGAGTAGCAAAACTCATGTCCCGTCCAAGCGTTGAGAATGACTCTTCTAATATCCTCTCTATGTATATAAAGCGCACCGTAAAAGACTTCAATTACTTGTTACAGTTTCATGACCTTAGAAAACCTTTGATAAACGATATAAACTAGGATTAATATGACAATAAATATGTAGTTAGAGTGGAGAAGAAAAATCATAAAAGTGATGGGAAGAAGAGAATGAATGCAAATTATTTGCATCTTTTAGTGATATATATGATATTATGTATTTAAGCTTTGTTCTCTTCGTTTGCAAGCTTATGTAATGACATTATATACGGGAAATGATACGTATCGTCACAAGTTAATATGAGAGATATAGGCGAGAAAACTCTCTTCATTCACCTCCCTATTTTCTCCATCCATAGCGGGACGGGGTGGGGTTGGGAGGGATAATCGGGGATTTGCAATTATCTTTGTAGAATAATTTTGTGAAATCATATGTATAAGATAATAATTGTATGTGTGTGTGATGGGGTGACCACATATACTCTACACGTGTGAAACTCTTTTTCATCGTCTCTCTACTTTCTTCGTCTAGAAAGGGCAAGTGCATGGGTTGGAAGGGGGGGGGGATTATGTCTTTGGTGATGCGACAAGTAACACTGCGGGGTTGAAAAATCAACAACCGTAACATGTGAAATTACATTTATAGAATAACAATCTTTTTTTTTTTTGGAGGATCTGACTCTCTAGGCAGGAAAATATCTTTGATCTTCTTTCTATTTGGGAGTTCTAGCAGTATTCTATACGCGAAAAACTCAACTTTCTTAATCTCAATTTTTTTGGGGGGGGGGGGGGGGGTTGAAAACACAATAACTGCAACATGTTAAATTTATAGAATAATAATCTTTTTGTATGTGTGGTGGACACATGCCACCCTGGGTACATCCCATTTGATTGTGTTGTATATTATTCGGTTTTGAGAGATACAATTTTAGAGAAAAACGTGCATATTACTATTAATTAATAGGCCAGTACGATATGACACGATACAAAATATATATTATCAACCATTGGGTCTCAAAATGTTAAATGTTGGATCATTCCCCTGTTAAATTGTGTATGTTATGAGTAGTATTCTTACCGTTTCTATAGTTAGCATAAATGCCTACTGATGGTTCTTTCTCACCTCAAACCAAGAATGCTGCAAGTGGTGGTTAATCAGAGATGAAGATGGGAGGATGATCAAAGGGTTTTAGTCTTTTCATGGTAAGACATCTATCCTCTTTGCAGAACCAACTGCAATTTCGCAAGGGTTAAACATCTGTAGGCAGATGAACTTTCAACAAGTTATAGTAGAGTCTGACTCTATGGTAGCCTTCAAGACCATAACTGACACTGGAAGTTATGCACTTTGATCTCAAAAATATTGGCTCTTTGTGAAGATAGGGAGATCTCTTTTGCACACATCTACCGGGAAGGAAATGCAGTGGCAGATGAATTAGCCAAATCTTCTTTGATAACTAAAACTTCAGTTGTTTTTTAGATGAATGAACTACCAGTCAAAGTAAGGTAACTTGCCTATATTGATAAATCAGGCTTCGCATACACCAAAAGATGCACAAGGGGAGGTAATTGGGATTCTGCAACTCTTCAATAATCATTAATGTTTTACTCCACATCTTGCAGGTTACTTGTTTCATCTCATATGTTTGTGTTTTTGGCTTACTCCTTTGGTGATTTTTTTGTTGTTCTTGATGTCTTCTCCATAGGTAGAAATCCTCTAAATCAGAAAAGAGGAAAAAATGCAGTAGACCTGAAAAGAAAAGAGGGTCTGTAGAGCTTTCCCAAAAAAACAGAAAAAAAGAGGTTCAAAATGCTAGGTTTATATTTAAAAAGAATTATTTGCATATACCTGAGCAAAAAAACAATATTACTCAGAAGTGGGAAAGTATTAGATGGTTAGGATGGTTTCTTAGGCATGTGGTTTTTCAACATGAAGAGTCTCACAATTTATGAATCTTCTGCACAAATTAATCGGGGGGGGGGGTACCTGAACAGGGGATGGGTGTCTGCATAGTTTTGTTAAGATATCAAGGGAGGAACTTGTGTCTTAACTTTTTTATGCATCTGCACTTTCCTTCTCTTATTTTTCAGGGTAGAATGGTAGGCTTTAGTGTTCTTGAGTTGATTTTAGGCTTCAGTCATCTTAAGTCTTTGTGCAGGGTAGTATTCCTCCCTATCCTTTGTCCTTCAGTTGGTTTGTACATTTACATCTACATTAGTCTTATTTTTCAGTTCCTGCATGAATTGTTTGTAATGTCTGTCTTCCACAGTGGAAGATGTTTTAGTCTATGGCTGTGTGTGTTTCATCACCACCTGTGGTGGTTTATGTATTTTTCATTGCTAAATTGTCATGGCTTCATCATGGATCTTTGCATATTAGAGATGACATTGTTGATATATGGTGGTTGAGTAGAAAAAAGAGAAATGAAGGAGATTGCAAAAGAAAGATATTACAGTTTAAAAAAGAAATTTCTATCAAAGAGGATTGGAAAAAGGGAATATACAGTCTAAAAGAGGCTAAAACCGAACAAAGAAGGCCCAATTCAATTATTTATCTTGTCCTCTGCAGTTTCCCATTTGTGTTCAGGCTGCTAATTTTTACCATCTTTATGAAATCTGATAGTTTAGATGATAGTACTTTAGAACTAAAGGGTCTTGCAGATGGGTTTAGGGAAGCTTATATTTGGAATGTGGATGGGTTTATAATCTGTATTGTATCAATCAGTTTGATTCTGATTCTTGTTCAACCTGTTCAACCTGCTTTGCTAGAAGGTCATCAGGCTCCCTTTTGTTATGAAAATTGGTCACATGGAGCATTACTTGGTGGATATTTCTAGACTTTCTCTGCAGAATTTTGATCCGTCAGGTTGCAGATGGCAGGGAGAATAGTACTTGGCACATGAAATTTCTTTTGACAGCACAGGTCAGCACGACACTCAAGATCAATGGCTCAAGATGGAAATTATCAGACAACACAGTTCAGGTACTGCGCTAGCACGGATATTTCAGATGTCAAGCAAGGGCAGTTGGCATGGTACCTGGCACTTCAACTTTGATCTTAGACGTAGTTTTTGGTACTGCACATCCGAGAACACTTTCACCATCTATGCAGGAAGGCATTCTTTTGGGATCCTTTCCGAGCTGAGGACACATATTTTATCACTAGTCTAGATATGGCTCGGATAGGTTTAGTAAATGTTGTAAATGGAGGTTCCATAGTGGCTAGAGTAGCAAGTTGGGTATTTTGATGGAATGTAATTATTTTGTGACTATTGGTGACGCGGGTTCATTCAAACCACCATGATTATTATAAATATATAAAACCCGAGAGTCTAGGCTCTCTTTATTAAAAGAAAGATAATATAATAGTAGATGAAGAAGTCATAACCCATGACATTATGACCAACATTATTTATATAAGTTTGACTACTTTATTTTCTCGATTGATTTATTTTGCCTATCCCTTTCTATTAATTTATTATTGAAAGTAAATTATATTCGAAAAAAACAAAAACCCAGCAAATGATGTTCTCTAATCACGCCCTTCCAATTAGCAACCGACCAAAGACTTACCGGATTCTTAACTTTCTACAAAGATGAGTTGATACGTAAGTAGACGTAATAATGTTGATTGTTGAATGGTAGCACTTGAAGCTTAAACACAAAACACTATTCACCTATAAAACCAGCAACACACACATAAATATCCGAATAGAGTCATCCTTTTCACGCAATTGTTTCACAGATATCACACCTACCTTCAATTCAACCACCATGGATTCAGCTCTATTCACGACTGATCTCCTATCCGCTGTTCCACGTTCAGGTGCAATCTCCACCGTCCATGGCAATCGCTTACCCTTCACCATCTCACACTATACTGCTGCCACTTTTTCCATCTCGCCTGCTGTTAGTATCTCCGTCGTAAGGAGGCGCCACCAATTTCGTCCGTCTGCCGCCAATGGAACTACCAATTCAATTCAGGTGAGTATTGGAGCTTCTCTGGGTTTGTGCAGCTTAGGTTATTGAAGTTCAATTTTGTGTAATTGTGAAGATAATGTGGAGTTGAGCTAAGGAATTGGTAAAATTGAGTTGAGAAACGAGTAGCAAGTGTTCAATTGTCTTGAATTACTTTTTTGGTTGATTGAAATTTTTTTTACTAATTCAGAAGTTGTATTTGTTTACGTAATTTTGATACTATACGAGCTTGTTTAGTTCTGCTGCGTATTGCTGGATGCAATGCCTCAATTTATGCATTTTAGTTTACTGAAGTTGAATTCTGTGTAAATTGTGACGAAGATAAGATGAAATTGAGCTGAGGTAATGGTGAAATTGTGTTAAGAACCAAGTAGGAAGTCTACAATTGTCTTGAATTACTTCCTGGTTGTTTGAGTGATAAGTCAGAAGCTGCCTGTATTTGTTTATTTAATCTTCCTGCTATAGTAGCTTTTTTAATTCTGCCACGGATTGTTGGATGCAGTGCCACAATATATGCATTTTATTTTATTGAAGTTGAATTCTGTGTAATTGAAACGAAGATAAGACAAAATTGAGCTAAGGAATTGGTGAAACTGAGTTTAAAAACCAAGTAGGAAGTGTACAATTGTCTCAATTTACTTTCCAGTGTGAATGATATGTCAGAAGATGTATATGATACTATAATATAATACTAGCTTCTTTAGTTCTGCTGTGAGTTGTGGATGAGATACCTCAGTATGCATTTTAGTTTATTGAAGTTGTTTTTTTTATAACAATAACGGAGATAAGATGTGGAGTATGTTTTTGTGCTGTTGATCAGATGTCTAGCGCCATGTATTGGTATGATGAATAAATAATGTGGAGTGTGTCTTCTTTCCTATATCTCGTTGGTAGTGTTGATAATCATGAACAAGCTAAGGTGGAATTGAGCTAATGACATGGTGAAACTGAGTTAAGAACCAAGTAGAGATTGTACTTTTTTTTTTTTGAAACGGCTAAAGGGTGACTCGAACCCCCGACATATTGGTTGGAGGTGAAGCGTCTTACCAACTGAGTTGCGCTTCTTTGTCGTAGAAATTGTACAATTGTCTAGAAATACTTTTTGGATGTGTAAATGATAACTCTCAAGCTATATTTTGTTTGGTACTTTTGATATTATACATTTATACTTATACAATTCTTCCGCGAATTGTTGAATGACATGGCGAAATTGAATTATTACACTTGTTAGTCTGTTTTAAGAAATACTAAGAACCAATTAGCAGTTCATCTTATGGCTAGCGCAACTTGATGGTTTTTGTGAATGAAGCAGTCGGAGTATGTTGTTACTTTGATACTCCCTTATACTATTTTAGGGTCTGCTATAAATTGTTGAATGATATGGCTATATTTATGCACCTTAGGCTAGTGAAATTGGCCTTTAGTAATTGTAATGAAGATTAGATGAAATTGAGCTAAGCACCTGGTGATATTGAGTTATGGCTTAATAGGTTGTGTTTAGGGTTAATCAGCAATTTATGCAGCAACTTCAGGGGCTTTATGAATAATAACATGGAGTATGGTTGTTATGCTATTTTTGGTTTGGTACATCTGATAATGAAATTGTATAATTACTAGTCTTCACCTTTAATAATGAAATAGTGTGATTATCCATGAGCATTATACTGATTGCAAATGAGCTTCTGCCCCGCTGAAGAGTAGTCCAGAGTTATATGTTTGGGTTGAACGCTGTTGGTTATTTATAAGTAGTATACTGATTTCTAGAAGTCTTCATCCTTACTGAGATTCAATCTTTGTCAGCCACGAGAGGGACTCTATACCGTTGGCGATTTTATGACTGGAAGGGAGCATTTGCACGTCGTAAGTCCTACAACTACAGTTGATGAAGGTATTGCAGTCTGTCTTTCTTTTGTTTATCTATTTTTACTTCTTAAGAATGTTTCCTGCTGTTCACTTTTATAGCTAAACCCTTTTCTTGTCAAAACAGCTCTCGAGACTCTTGTTGAGAAACGAATTACCGGATTTCCCGTAATTGATGAAGACTGGAAGCTGGTAATGTGGCTCTCCTGTATGATAATGGACAGCATAACTGCATTCATTTTTCTTGAGATTTACTTTTGACGACGTAGAGCTGGGGTTTATATTATGGAGATTAGTTTCTGATCGCACATTTACACTTCTACTCTACGTGTAACATCTTTACTTATGCTTGTGTAGAGTACATATCGAGTTGATTCTTTCCATGCTACTAAAAAGTAACATCTCTAATTTCACTTTTATAGTAACATCAGATAATCTCATTTTTCACTATCTTCCTGGTAACCTAAAATATCCAAGTTTTTCATACCGTGCATTTTCATTAATGAATTTTATATAATTTGCTAGGAAAATTTCTTCTGGTATAATTCTAGGTTATATCAAAGCTTACTAATGAACTGGTTTGAGCATTGTTACATGTTAGAACACTTGAAGATAAACCAGAATCTTTTGAGTTGTAATTTAAAATGTTAGTATACTTGTATTCTACTTTGGATTTTACGTAATATAACAGCAGTATGAGTTTAGCTTATCCACAAAAACTGCAAGGATCGAATAGGTTAACGTACTCTTTTTCACTGTAAGGATGCTTGAAATGAGAAATGGGATAAACTAACGTATATAAAACTGAACTCTGTTACAGAAAATCAGGAGCAGAATATGCTAACAGCTGTTCTATTGCAAATCAGCTGACAATTTATCTTCGGATATTCTAATAGTAACTGCATGGATAAAGTCGAAGGAGTGTATCACACAAATGTGTGCAAATGATTTTACCAGTTTTAAGAAATGGAGTTTGGTGGATTCAAACACAGTTATGTAACCTTTATGATTTTCTTTTCATTTATGTTTCGCGATGCTGTAGCTTTTATGAATACTGAATAGAAACACGCTGTTTTGGCAGTACTGGCCTATCAGACAACTAGAGTTTCAAATCTAGAGGGCTGTCATTCTTGAATATGCATTAAACCATGCCTGAACTATTCCAATTTTCCTTCTCACCGCACTAGATTATATGAACACTGCGGGTGCTTTCTCTTCCCTGTTCCCCAAATAAGTGAGTTCATTGAGAATATACTGATCATATATATAAGTGGAATTCTTTTATTATTTCACGATGTTTCTCTGCATTACGTCAACCATATTATTGTTGTGAAGGCGCTTGGCCTTGTATTTTCAAACAGAAATGTTCTATCTTGTCAGTAGTTTTGCTTATAAATTTTGTTGTTCTTACTGTTTGTTGCAGCTTGGAGTTGTTTCTGACTATGATTTGTTGGCGCTTGACACTATTTCAGGTAACATTCTACCTGAAAAACTAATACTCTCTCCGTCCCTAGTACATCTTTCCGCGGGACCGGACACAAATTTTAATGAAGTAGGATAAATGGTGATAAAGTAGGAAAAGAGTGAATAATGTATGACAAATAGTGAGTAAAGTAGGAGATGTAATGTATAGGAGAGATAGTGTATAATGTAGGAAAGATATTTCCATTCAAGGGATGGGAAAATGATGTTGGGGCAGACCAAAATGGAATACGGGAAGTGAAGCTAGGATGGAGGGAGTATGAACTTCATAACAGCTTAAGTCTATGAATGCCCTGCTTCTTTTCAAATTTGTTTTCTTGTTGATTAAGTGGGTTCACATAAATAGGACTTTGAACAAGAAGAGTTTATAATGAAAATGAAGAAAATGTAGATGAAAAATTGATTACTAGTCAATTGAGCTTGGAGGAAACTGTACTGAAGAAAGGAAAAAATTAGAATAGAAATGTATGAATAAATTGCATAAAACCACTCTAAGATAGCTATATACTATAAGAGCAAGACAATATATTGGGATTGAGAACACTCAATATTAATCCTGACTGGATTCTATTTCCTAATATAAATCACCCTTATGAGTTACGATGAATTCTGACATGGTTTCTTTTTTTTTTTTTTAATTTATTTTTTAGAGAGACTGAAGATGGATAGATTTCAGATTATGCTTGAATAGATTCCGTCTCTCCATACGATGCTAACCATAAGATTATAGGAGTATATCAATGTATGGCATGTATACTACTGGGGCTCTTCAATGCACAATAAGTCTTAATGAACTATATACCACAAAACCAAGTTGCCTCAATATTTAAAGTTCAAAGGAAAAAAAACTAAACCTTTTATGTGCTCTACCTTTTACCTTTCTTATTTCTCATGCTATCTGGATTTAAAAGACAGCTGAAATACTTTAAATTCGAACTAATTAATAATTATCTAAACTTGCCCAGTATTGACATGTAACTTTGATGAAAGTTTTGTGGTTTCTAAAGGTTGATATCCTCGTGAATTTTTTTTTAATTTTGCATTCAAGTTATATGGAGTGTTTGTGTTTTCTTTTTTCCTGCAAAGATAGTTCTTAAAAGGATAATATCATGATGAAATCTAAGACGGTATAAATCATCACTTGCAACTTGCATACATAATATATTCTTTGAACTTTCCAGTGTGCTGGCTGCTATCTTTCCTCTGCTTTTTTTTCCATTAGTTACCTTTATAGTAGATGTGGCAGTTGTACTTGATGATGTCTAAATATGTTGTCTTCTGTGTCCTTCAATTAGGTGGTAGTCAACAGGATGTAAGCATGTTCCCTGATGTAGACAGCACTTGGAAAGTACGTATAGTTTCCCTTTCTTTTAAAATCTATGTACTCTGAGGTTACTAAGCACTGCATTGTTGATCAATATATTAATTCTCACTTCAAGCTTGAAGATGCATGAATTATGTACTTGGTCTCTTTGCACTGTACCATCGTGCTACTTTGGTAATGTTTCATGCCAGATACAAGAAGTAAAAATAAACAATGAGATAAATTGTGAGGTGTTGTTCCTTATTTTGTGCCTGAATGCTTGAACTGCTTACATGTTAGAATGAAATTTGCATGATCAATACCCCTTACAGGCCACTTCAATTTAGTTGATGTTATCCTCAGAGTTATTACTCAGTTCTGGTTCTTTATTTCACGGCAGACATTTAACGAAATCCAAAAGCTACTGAGCAAAACTAATGGGAAGGTTGTTAGTGACGTCATGACTCCTACTCCGCTTTCTGTACGCGAAAACACCAATCTAGAGGATGCTGTCAGGTATTCAATTGCTTTAACAGTTTTGGTAGTGATCAATGTCATTCATTCTGAATTTTGCCTTGCAACTCTGGATTTTGGAGTCCCCTCTGTTGTCATTGATTCCGAAAGTGTTGTACTATTTTACCCTATTGTTTTCTGCCTTCAAATAGCAAGCTATACTTTTATAACGTACATTTGTTTGCAGTTATCATAATTCAATAATCACCAAAATGTACTTTGGACTCAGGTTGTTGCTTAAAACAAAGTATCGCCGCCTACCAGTTGTTGATAGTGAAGGAAAGCTGGTAACGTATTTCTAACTTCACCACAAATTAGAATTTGACTACAAAGTATGCAGAAAATAGTCTAACAGCTTCATGTATCTTTAGGTTGGCATAATCACGAGAGGCAATGTTGTTAGAGCTGCCCTACAAATAAAACAGGCTAATGAGCAGCATTCTTGATTCTTCCGTAGCACTGATGGCTACAACATTCAGAATATGGATGCTAGTCTCCGGTTCTCCTGACATGGAGTACATATTAATACATATGGTAGGAAGAATTGAGTTCGTATTCTAGTGTTGCAATGTGCCTGTAAATTTTGGTTTCCTGTTTTCACAGTAGTTAGAATGTAGAACAACTCCAGCAACTTTATTTATCGAACGGACTTGGTGTTCTTATGGTGTTTTAATTAGAGAAATAGGATTCTTTTTATGACTTGAGATATTGTTGATATAGTTTTTAAGCGCTACTAGTCCTTGTGAATATGCTGTTTGGAAATTTGCAGATTGACAAGTAAACTCTCCATTGGCAGATTCCAACCAGAGTATCCAATCCGAAGTGTCATTCAACTGGGTATTTGATTGAGTTCTTGTGTCCAACAACTGATTAGGAATGGTGGATTGAATGTCTTCGAACTTCCAGTTTCCTGTGTCGTCGAGTAAATCAGCCAATTTAAGAGTGGCTTCCAAAGGATGGATCTGGACCCCCTTATTCCATATCGCACCATTTCCCAGCCAAATTATTGAACCAGAAAGATATCTTTGTTCCATCACCAATTCTCCATCATAGAAATGGTTTAATAATTTTGACACATCGAATTAAACCTTTCCAAGTCGCACTATCACCAGGCTTCGGATTAAAATTGAGCAGATCTTTTTCCTTAAGATATTTGGTGCGGACTAGATGCTGCCAGATGGTATCTTCATTGTGCAAAATCTTCCAGGCGAGTTTAGCTAAGAGTGCCTCATTTGTTTCCCGAGCAGTGCGTAAACCCAAACCTCCCTTATCTTTAGGTAAAGTTACCTTCTGCCAACCCTTGAGATGGATTTTCTGTTGTTGAGCATCATTAGACCATAGAAACCTTCTGTTAATTTGGTCTAACTTCGTGCAAACGTGTTCCAGAAGCCAATTCGATTGCATAGAATAGATAGGGATGGCAGCTGTAACGGATTGGATGAGAGTAGCCTGACCAGCTAAGGATAAGAATTTATGCTTCCAACCATTTATGCGGGACATAATTCTATCGAAAGTTTCAGCATACACACGACGGTCCACTCGCCCATGTGTAAGGTGCACACCTAAATACTTCCCCAGATTGTTAGTCTGGCCAAAATCCAATATCTCGCTAATATATCTTTCCAGATTCGTACCCCCAGGTTTGGAAAAGAATACTTGGATTTCTCATTGTTCAGCTTAAAACCAGAAGCGCGACAAAACTTGTGGATCACACCGCTAATGGTTTTGGTTGTCTCAAGTGTTGCTTTACCCATAAAGACCATATCGTCGACAAAGAAGAGGTGTGAGGGGGCAGGTCCATTGCGGCAAGGGATGATAGGTTTCCAGGTTTTCTTTTCAACCTCCTTTTGTATCAAATAGGATAGGCGTTCGATACAAAGCACGAAAAGGTACAGCGACAAGGGGTCACCTTTCCGGAGTCCGCACGAGTGCTCAAAGATTTCGAGAGGTGATCCATTCCAAAGAATCTGTGTGGCAGCCTCCGAGACACTAAACATAATTAATCAAATCAAGTCCACTGGGAATTTTAAAGCATATAATGTCTCCTCCAAGAACTTCCAATTGACTTTATCATATGCTTTTTCCAGATGCAGTTTGAGAATCATGTATCCCACCTTATTTTTCTTTTTGGACCTCAAGGAATGTAAGACTTCTTGAAGAACAAATATATTGTCTTGCGTACTTCTCCCTTTGATGAAGCTAGATTTTGTGGGAGCTATAAGGGTAGGCATGATATGTTTTAGGCGAAGAGTGATGCACTTGGTTACGTATTTGTAGATAACATTACAAAAGGCAATTGGCCTAAACTCCGAGATAAGAGACGGATTCGGTTTCTTGGGGATCAAGCATAGATGTGCCACACAAAGGATGGGGTCGAATTCACCCATCCTGAAGGTTGCCTGTATAAACTGCAGCAATGAGTTAGCTATCCAATTCCAGCCCTTTTGATAGAAAACCGATTGAATACCATCGAGACCTGGTGCCTTGAAGGCGTTCGTTGCCCAAACAACGTCTTTTACTTCCTTCATATCAACTTGAATACACAGACTCGTGATGTCTTCTTTGCTCAAAGCACTCTGGAACTTTGAAACTGGAAGTGTGGGATTAGTAGTACTCGGATAGTCTTCATTCGGACAGTGAAAGAGACCTGCATAATAGTTTCTGGCATATTCCTTCAAGATAACCTCAGAATCTTCCCACTCCCCATTGATCTTGAGCATTAAGATCTTATTTTTCCTTCTCCGCATAATGGTTGATTTATGGAAAAAATTTGTGTTTCTTTCGCCTTCATCAAGACATTTAACTCTTGATTTATGGAACTAATGTAATTCCTCTTGGTGAAGAATTGATTATATTCTTGAATAAGTTCGATTTCCAGATTTGCTAGGAACTCATTATGGCGTTTCGAGCATGCCAACATTTTCTTCTTCCGGTGGAAAATATTACCGAAATATTCTTTATTTCATGGGACCATAACCTCTAGAACCTTGGAGATAGCTTGAATAATGTCATCATTAGACTCCCAAATATTCCGTAATAGAGGTTCGCAATCTGGGTGGGAAAGCCAGGCCGCCTCGAAACGGAAGGGTCTGTTCTCAATTCTTTGTTCCTCACCGGTGCAATTAATGAGGATTGGATGATAATCACCATGAGTACGGGGGAGGTGAATCACCACTTTATCAGGAAACATATCAATCCATCTTTCATTCGCCATAGCCCGATCAATCCTTTCATTTATCACACGCCCCGAGTTTCTTTTGTTGGTCCAAGTATAATTCGGACTGTGGAAGCCTAAGTCCAGAAGACCACAAGCTTCCATGATGTTCTGAAAGAAGAGAAGACGACTAACAGAAGCCGTCCTACCTCCCCTTTTCTCGTGAGATAAGCCGACTTCATTGAAGTCACCAGTGCAAAGCCATGGCAGATTTCGTGTTCCTGCCATATTATCAATGCTATGGAAAATTCAAACTTTATCGTTGTGATATGGTTTAGCGTATATCCCAAAGATCATCCACTTTTCATGTTGTTGAATATTAACAAGCGCATGTATGCCTTGGTCTTCAACCTCAAGAATATCAATATCAACATCTGATTCATTCCAGAGCATCCAGATACCCCTAGACATCCCATCTGTAGGTGCAATAATGTGTCTCAAGTAACCCAATTGGGGTGCAATCTCATACGCATTTTCCTAGGAAACTCTAGTCTCTAGTATATAAAACACTAAAGGATTATGGATCCTAACCAATTCTCAAAAGTTTCTACGAAAACTCTCAGTCCAAGAAATGATCTTCATGCCTGTCATATGAAATTGTGGGGGAGGGAGAGGATAATCAATATCCAACACCATCCATCTCACAATCAGTTGGTTGACTGCCACGTACATCAATAGGATTTGACGAGCTAGTACCCACTCGCTCAGCACAAAATGTGAGGTTTTTAACATCCAAGAGAGCTCTTGAAACTGGTGGATCTATGTTGGGGTTGCCGGATTGTGCAACCAAGCACTACCATGTTCCTATAATGAAGCTCTATCTCCAATTCTTCCGGAATGTTCTCCAGAGTTTCTTCCATGGTTTGTCGCAACAATAGACTCTTCCATCGAATGCTCAGTCGGTAATGAGTTGAAGGTATTGGTGCTCAAGATGGATGTGGGGTTGGGTTCCATTATATAGATACCCACAACAGTGGATCTAGAGGTAGATCGCGGAAAAGCAGGGCCTTTTCCTTTTGGATCCAGCCGCCTGGGCAGAATTCTCATATTCTGTCTGTTATCTAGTGGCATCTTTTGTCCAAAATCAGCAAACTGATTAGGATTTCCACCACTACTCGAACTTGGTACATAGGCATTGTTCGGGGCAGAGGTTTTAGCAGGTTGAGACTTCCTCAGATTATTCATTGGGGGGGGGGGGGGGGGGGGATACCCAGCATTTTCCTTGAGATTACAACTAGAAACAGGTGGTTTTTTCTTCCTTCTTTCAACTACTATCAATTCGCCGAATTCCTTTTTTTTGGCCTTTTAAATTAACCAACTAGAATAAGTGTCCTCTTGGGGTTCCGGGGACTTAGATGCCAGCTGGGGATTCACTAGGCCTGGATTGTTATCACTCACATGAGGTGTGGCTAGTGAGGAGGTCTTACATTCCACGATAGTGTGTCCTACTTTACCACAGCTCAAACATAGTGATGGTAAATTTTCATATACCACTTGGTAAACTTTGCCAAATATTTGGATTCCCAGTTCCAGCGGTTTGTTCATTTCCACTTCGACACAGAAACGTGTGAACCTGCCCTTCTTCGCCGTGAAAGTGTTGCCATCAATCTTAATAGGATCACAAATACACTTAGCCAAAGCATGGATCACTGACTCTTGGAAGTACTCAATTGGTAGGTTAAGGATCTAACCCACGTAATGGTGCTTTCGATCTTATCTTTGCCCGCACGAAAGTTGGGTATCCACTTTCAGATGGAGAGAAAGTGAATATACACAACCATATGTGTCCGCTTTCGATCTTTAATTCTTCTGCCTGGTCGAAGCCTCCTTCGAGGATACTCTCAATATGTCTTATGCCTCTCTCGAGCACCTTCTCTTTGACGCTTGGGTTGATCTCACTACCTCAATCCCATGATGCTCGAAGCCTTTAGAGTGTATGAGCTTCCTATCTCGAAGTGCCTCTCGGTTCGTGTTGGTGTCGTTTCTACCTTGTTTTTGGTCCTCAGACCATATTTTACTTATCATAAGTCCCCCCGAATTCTCATCAACATTTATGCAAATATGAATTTTAAAGTGTGGCTCGAACCTTTGTTTGAACAACATTTATACTTGAGTGGATCCTTCATACTGGTGACTCTTGGTTTTCGTATGACCGATCCTTCGAATTTCCTTTGCCGCTTTCAAACCCTTATAAATACTTCCTAACTCCTTTTGTCAAGATGTCACTTTTGCGAGTAATGACATTTCACTCTCCTTTCCCGCTATATTTTCCTTACTTTACAATGTTTCAAAAGAACAAATGGGCTCATATTCTGAATCATGCTTGCTCCTTCACAGTTCGTGTTGATCTTTCCTTCTTTTGGCTTCTTATTCCTAATTTATTCCTCATAAAGATCCATTTCTCCTCTTATGAAGAACAAAAGAGATATGAGTCACTAACGTTGTACCAATCTGGTATCATTCTTCTGTCCTTGAGCAAATCCATATTGCCGACAGTGCCTCGATAGCTAGGATATTAGTGGAATCTATATCCTAGTTATGACAGGAAGTAATGGTGCTAAAAAAGGGGTTGCTCTTGATTTCTAGTGTCCTCCTCGAGGCATCATACTCCAGGATCAAATCTTCTTGATTTTTGCTCTTCTCATAGAGATGAGACTGATTCATCATCATGACTGCAGGCCGAAGAGTCCACGTTGACTTCAAAAATGAAATCGGCTCATGAATTCTCTGGCCAGCGCAATCGAAACCATATGGGCAAGGATGCAACCAGGAGTACTGACTTTCCATACCTCCCTTTTTTAGTGTAGATGTATTCATCATTCGAGGACTCCTTTTGTAATACTTATTCAATTTGATAGATTAACGCCAGGATAACGTAAATTCCAATATGATGATGAATTATGTAGACCTTGAACAACCTTGTAATGTTTCCTGATTGAACCTCTCATTAATATGATCACTTCTTCCGAGTAATGCTCCATTTTCAAAATTTTCAAGTATCACATGGATTTAATAAGTCCTCCAAGCCTCCCCTTTGCTTTAGTACATAGCCCATTCGAGGAATAGTCGGGATTTTGCATTTTATAAAAGCTCAATTACTCCACTATTAACTCTTTGAACAATCACAACTAAATTCGTTTGATTGAATATCATGTTCCTTCTCCATACTTGATCGGATAAAACTGCTTGATACTTGAACAAACAGCTTGATATTGAACAACTGCTCGATACTTGAATAAACTGCCTGATACTTGAACCAACTGCTGACACTAAACAATCTGGCTCGGTACTTGAACAAACTGCTTGATACTGAACAACCCGCTCGATACTTGAAAAAACTGCTTGATACTTGAACAAAAATGCTCGATACTGAACAACCTGCTCGATACTTGAATAAATAGCCCGATACTTGAACTAACTGCCTGACACTGAACAACCTGCTCGATACTTGAACAAATTGCTTGATACTGAACCAACTGCTTGATATTGCTCGTGAGTACCATGATAATTTATGGTCACTAAACTACTCCAACAGGTCGAGAGAAATGTGGTAAATATACTACTCGAAACTTGGTCGAGAGCAACATACTACTCGAACTGTGTCGAGAGCACCGTGGTAAATATACTGCTCGAGACTTGGTCGAGCAACATACTACTCGAACTGGGTCGAGAGCAATGTGGTAAATATACTACTCAAAACTTGGTCGAGAGCAATGTGGTAAATATACTAATGAAACTTGGTTGAGAGCAACATACTACTCGAACTGGGCCTAGAGCAACGTGGTAAATATACTACTCGAAACTTGGTTGAGAGAAACATGCTAATCGAAATGGGTTGAGAGAAACGTGGTTAATATACAACTCGAAACTTGGTCGAGAGCAACATACTATTCGAACTGGGTCGAAAGTAACGTGGTAAATATACTACTTGTAACTTAGTTGAGAGCAACATACTACTGGAACTGGGTCGAGAGCAACGTGGTAAATGTACTACTCGAAACTTGGTCGAGAGCAATGTGGTAAATATACTACTTGAAACTTGGTCGAGAGCAACATACTACTCGAAGTGGGTCGAGAGCAATGTGGTAAATATACTATTCGAAACTTGGTCGAGAGAAACATACTACTCGAACTGGGTCGAGAGAAATTTGTTAAATATACTACTCAAAACTTGGTGGAGAACAACATACTACTCGAAATGGGTCAAGAGCAACATGGTATTACTACTCGAAACTTAGTCGAGAGCAACATACTACTCGAACTGGGTTGAGAGAAACATGGTAAATATACTACTCAAAACTTGGTCGAGAGCAACATACTACTCGAAATGGTTCGAGAGCAACGTAGTAAATATACTACACGAAACTCGGTGGAGAGCAACATACTACTCGAACTGGGTCGAGAGGAACGTGGTAAATATACTACTCGAAACTTGGTCGAGAGAAAAATACTATTCAAATAGGGTCAAGAGCAATATGGTAAATATACTGCTTGAAACTTGGTCGAGAGCAACGTACTACTGGATGATACTGGAATTATCCCACGTGTATAGAGGTTGTTGGGTAAGGTAGAGATAATGCTAGAGAGTAGACAAGAGCGATAATAACAGACACAAAGCAGTAAATGAGACGGGGATTTACATGGTTCGACAGTAGGTGCCTATGTCCACGGGAGAATGCATGGTAGCTTCTTTAGAGTATAGTTATTATACGAGATTGACAACGGCTATGGAGTAAATGCATTGGCTAATCATCCTTGGCATTTGATGACGTTTCCCCTTCTATTTATAGTTATC
Source organism: Plantago elongata (assembly GCA_036897095.1). Taxonomy (NCBI): domain Eukaryota; kingdom Viridiplantae; phylum Streptophyta; class Magnoliopsida; order Lamiales; family Plantaginaceae; genus Plantago; species Plantago elongata. The sequence continues at coordinate 10,509 of JAYMSP010001660.1, read as the reverse complement.
TAAGTTATTCTACTTCGGTCACTGTAGCCCGGTTCGAACGTATCCTCGATAGATTAGGAGCCTCCCTCGAGATCCCTTATGATGCTTGGTCGAGACCTACTCTGACGATATTCTCGATAGGTTTGCTGCCTCGCTTGCAGGCCTATCAAGAGTGCCCTTGAAGAGAGGCAACGACCGCACAAAATAGAGAAACAAATTAATCTGGTTATACATAATTTAGTTGCAACAAACTGTCGTAAAAACTCATGGACGAAAAACATATGGTTTAACAACTCGAGTATTACGGCTGGTGATTTTGAAGTAAGAATATCAAATATACATATCCTGATTAATTGTATAAATCTAAAGCACGATGATTAATCCTGATGCATATCGGATCACAAAACCCTAGCTAATCATGCTTGTAATCATCACCACCCCATAGTGAGGTGTGTAGCTACTCATAGTCATGGAAAAGAAAGCTAAGCACACATTCTCAAGATAAAGTTGAATTTAGAAACAGTGTACTGATGAGTATCTTTCCCAGGTAACTAATAGGATCCTGCGTTCGTGCCCCATGGTGGGCGATTCTTTTAAAGAACCTGCATGACCTTCCCCCTTGTGTTAAATCAATTTATGTATGTGTTAGAAAATGAAGGAAAAAAAAAGAATAAAACCTATAGTATCCAACTGTAGAGCTTGCTAGAATTCGAATCCCAATTGGCATAAAATAATCTTCAATATAAAATATAACCAGGGCTAGGGTCAAGCGACCTTTGCCTTTCTCTCTCTCTCTCTCTCTCTCTCTCTCTCTCTCTCTCTCTCTAAGTATTGAGAGAGGTCGTTTGAAAGTTGTGTTTACAATTGAAGACTAGGGTCCCATTATATAGAGAATGAAATAGTAGAACCTAACTAGGAGAGCACTATTCGAATATGGAATTGCCAGTTGCTGAAGTAGAAGTCTTACTAGACTTGGAAGTCGAAGTCGTAATGCACTGGGACTTGTAGCGACGTGATGGGCCAAAGAAAAGACCGGCCGCGTCACTATGTCCTCATCGCGTCGCTACTCTCAACAGAGAGTGTCACTATGTCGCTACCAGGTCATATAGCGACGCGGTGATCCCGTCGAATCGCTACGAGTATTATACCCGTCGCAACGCGACGGGCTCACCGCGTCGCCATCAGACCTGGTAGCGACACGGTGACACTCTCTGTTGAGAGTAGCGACGCGATCGCTTCCAGTTCACCCTTCTTTGCCAGTTTTGCTCCTTCTGCTTGGTTTCGCTCATTCCAAATCTGTTCCTTGCTATTTTGACTCTATCACTCCACTTCTAGCAACCATACAAAGCAATTGGATATTTGAAGTGTGCATAGAATGCATCCTTTTTGCTATCAGTTGGAGCGTTTTCACCAAATACCTATAAAATACAAAATAGAACGAATCGAGTAAAACGGTTCTACTTTATTGTCAAAACTAGGACTTAAGAACAATAAAAGGTTTTGAAAAAGACTAGATGAGATTTTCTAAAATCCACTCATCAAATCCCCCAAACCGAACCTTTTCTTGTCCTCTAGCAAAGGACTCTTCTAAACTTATAAGAAAATAAACAAACAAATAAAAAAACAAACAAGTCTAGACCCCTAAGACATGAGAATACCATTGCAACGAATAAACTCTAGGAATGCAAAATACTTTACCATTACACCAACATTCATAGCACGACACACATAAGTTCACAAATTTTGTTTCCAAAGTAAATAGAAATTAAGTCTAATAGTGTAGTCCCTGTCAAGTGGTAAAATATATATCTAATTCACTCACGCTCCTGGAAGTGATAGGTCACACTCAAGAAATATAAGAGGTAAGGAAGGTGAATTTCATCACAATGTGCCTCAAATATCTCATGCTTCACACTAGATCGGATTGGATCGGAAGGGACTTTCTTCTTCCTTTGCCTCAACTTCGACTGGGAGTAGATCTTCAAGACTTTATTTCCAATTGATGTTCCATATTTTCACACAAAAGTTTGTGCTAAGCAGTTGGCCTCATTGGACTCTTTTGATTTCATCTTTTGGCACTTGATCCCATTGGACTCTTTTGCTCTCCATTTTTTGGCAACGTCTATTTTACCAAAATACGCACTTTTACGCGTGTTGGTGTGGTATACACATCCATCAACCCTCATTCTCGGTAGCCAACATTGGATAGTATCTGAACACGTCCAACACGAAAACGAAGATAACTAGTACCACATATCCACTCCGAGACAATTCATGCAGCTTTGGAAAGGGCAATCACATCACAGGTATATCTTCTTTGCATTGGAACATTGGATCTTTGGCTCATCGTGGTGGGTAATTCATCTAATTTCTTTTGGATGCCTCCTCCCCAAAACCAGTTTCTTTTGGTGCTTTTAGTGCATATTCAATGATGTTCATGGCGTTCGTCATCCCCAATCCAATCAAGTGCACATGAGTATGATGAGGAGCAAACAAGGGAGTTTTCTCTTCCCGAATTTTAAGCCCACAGTCGCCGGTACAATATTTTTTCATTGGCTAAGGCTTCTCACAACTTTTTGGATCACAATGTTGAACAGACTTTTTATTTACAACAGAACCGAACCTTGCTAGTTAAGCATACAAAGTACTAATAGCCAAATTCTCAAGTAAAGCATAAGCACTCAAGTCACACACATGCAATAGAAAATTGACTAAGGGATATGGACTAAAACATAACATAACAATTACAATATAAAACAAGTAAAACACTAGACAAACCCAGGGTAGTACCAAAAACGACCATCCCCCCAAACCTAGGCTAGAGATTGTTAGGAATATATGTTAGTTTTTTGATCACTTAACACAATGACTTATCCTAGTTTCAGAAAGGAGTTTAGTATTCTTGGTTCCCTTGAACATTGTAAAGAAGAAATACACTAAGTATGATAATTTTTAGAAACCTTGTAATAGGATGTTAGGTCTCTGAATGTAATTTTTATTTAGTTTGAAGAAGACCAAGAAGGAGGCATCCAAGCAAAGGAGAAGACCTTTTGCACAAAGGTATCTGAAGACAATGGAGGAAAGTCTCCTCAGATAGTTGCTTCCAGATACCTATGTATAAACTTGTGTTTTGTTTACAAAACAAAGTTACAACTAAGTTTCTGAGACAACAGGTTTCTGAGAGATGGAACATGTGAAGCTTCAGAAATCTACATCCATCCGTTGAGACTACATGACGAAATATAGTACACTGTATTTAATGCTTCACATAAATGTCACTATCCTTTTGCAGAACTCTCTGAAAAGAGATATACGCATGGGAGTACTAATTTCAAGATATGAAAGGATTGAATTTGAAATATGTCTAACGGATGTTAATCAAACGACTATCAAATTCATCTATAAATATCAACACTTAGAGCTGAGAAATACACATACGTACTATACTCATATCCACTTATCAAGCAAAGTATTCTCTCAAGCATTCTTACTACCTTTCTCTAAGCATACTTTTGCGAATAACAAGCTCGAGAAATCACTAGTAGTTCTATGTGTCCTGATTCTTCAACAAGTATTGTAATTTGTGAAAGAGTTGAGTCTTAGGATAACTATCTGAGATTCATTCTATTGAACAAATTCGTAAACTTGGGTCTGTAAAAGAGCAAGCTACCATACACTACATTTGTATATTAAGTATTCTTGATTCTTCAAAGCTTTCCGAATATAACTGAAAAGTAATAAAAGAAGCCTTCCTGACAATCAACTCATAACCAACACCATTAAGGCGTGGAGTACAAGATGTACTTGATTTGGGAAATCAAGTAATAGCTCCAAGGTTATCTTGAGCACATGAAGTACTTGGCTCTAGGAGCTAGGAATCAATTCAGGGGGACCATTTGGTTGGAAACAATTTGTTTTAAGGATCTTAGAATATGATCAATTGTAAGGTGAACTAAATTATCTGTTCTAGTGGATTTTAGGTCTCTGAAAGGCTGAGTGGATTAATTGGAGGATTACGCCACCTCCAGATACCACTATACTTGCTGTGTCATTTACTTTATGTATTTACATTTCAGCAACACACACACACACACACACACACACACATTTACTATTGCAAAGCACAAAGTCATTTATCAATCTCATAAAGTCTTCCGCTCTCTACATATAAGTATCAGATACCTTCAAGTATCTGAGAAACTGTGTTCATCGACAAAAGTTGAAATGACTATTCATCCTCCCCCCCTCTAGTCTTTATCTTTGCCGTTATCTGGATCAACAAGTGGTATTAGAGCAGGAGGTTCCTAATCATTTTGCACAGGACCTCGATCCCCCAGATAGGTAAATCGCTTTTCGAGGACGTTTTAATTTTTGTGTCAACTATGCAAGTATGTCTCTGAAGTGATGCTCCGGTTCTGAAGCCCAAGAATTTCATGAAATGGAAGAACAACATGAAGCTGCATCTTGAAGCCATCAATGATGAGATAATCTATGTCATCAAGGAAGGACTAATCAAAATCAGACAGCTAAACAAGTCATTGGAGTGTCTGATGGTCGGAAAACCGCTGATAATGATGCTGAAGGTAGTGACACTTCGACTAGTGATAGTGATCGTGTTGCTAATGATCAGGTTGAGCATGAAGACAAGCCTCGTGAACTATGGACATTGGAAGATGCCAAGAGACACAGGTTGGATGGTCAAGCTCGTAATATCATCATTCGATTGCCACCTGAGCATATACAGTGCAAATTGTGGTGTGCCAAGACGGCGAAAGTTGCCTGGCAATTGATTGAAGAAATCTGTGTCGGAGCTGAGAAAACCAAGGAAACAAGTTCGACGTTCTGAACTGAAGTTCCAAAACTTCAAATAGGGTCCCACTGAAACTCTAGAAGAATTTGATTTTTAGTTTACTACTCTCATGAGTGATATGGCTGCACTTGGAGAAATTGACATATACTCAAATTCTGAAAAGCTGAAAACCATTGTCAGATGTTTGAACCAAAATTGGGAACACACCGAATATTTATATTTCAACCCGGGTATGCCACAAGTCACTCCAGTGGAACTCTTTTCACATTTAGCCACTTTGAACTATGAGACAACCCAACGAGGATTGACTACAACTGAAAAGTTGCAAATTGTTGCTCTAGTCACATAAGGTACTTTTTTAAAGAAGGATACCAAGGAAGTGTCTAAAGAAAATGCTCTTGTTGTGCGTCACATGAATAAATATGTGAGCCAAGAGATAGAAAGGAGAAAAAAAAAAGAGAAGCTGAAAAAGAATCTTGGGCAAAACTATCATCAGTACAAGAACATTCAAATGAACTACTCTCTGAATAATACTACTCAAAAAGCTGTTAGTACAGAAGTCGCTGAAATTGGAAATGATATCTGTTTCTACTGTCAGAAACCCGGTCACTTCAAACGTGATTGTCCTTCTTTCAATAAGTTCAAGACGGGTGACAAAAAGGAGAGAATAACTTTCAAAAGAACTCAGAGGGCCTACATCACTGAAGAGAGAAAGAATATCCAAATTCAACTTGATGCTTTGGACATTGAGTTATTATTTTTATTATTATTTTATTCTTAAATTATTAAATTTCATTTTAACGTGGAATCCGCTCGGCGTTAAAATTCTAAATTCGACCTAGCCTACTTACATAATATTTTTACTTGTTTGGAATAATAAAATTAATATTTAAATAAAATTTTCGGATAAACGGGGAAATTTGGCGGACCTTACACAGTTAAGGCCCCACTTGCATTTAATGCAAATCGTTATTCGTTACCATGCCAATGCATTGTACGCAGTAACAAATGCATATCATATGTATGTATTTTGCAACTGTGCTGATTCTAATGCTATATATAAAAGATTTAGAGAAAAGACAAACACTTTTCCCAAATCCAAAATTCACTACTAGCATCAGAATAGCAATTTCTTTCTAATCTTCTGAAAAAAGAAGCACTAATCTAGAACCTTAACCTTCTTGATTTCAGATAATCTTTCACTATATATAATGGCTCCCAAACGTGCTTCAAGTTCTAAGGCTTCAACTACATATGTTGATCCTTAAAAAGTAAGCACTCAACCTGGAGATCTTGAACAATAGACTCCAAAGAGATTTTAACCCAGACCACTAACCACAGGATGCAATGGTGGTGCCTTTGTGGAGAAACACCTGGAAGCTATCATTCTAGAGTAGGCAAATAGAACTTCTATTTTGGTTATGCTTGAAAAAGCAAACCTGAAGGGGTTTCTTTCAGCCCTTCCCAGTGAAACTTCCTCACTAGATGTTCTTGAGTGTTACAATAACTTAGAAGTAACCACTAAGCTGGTTAACGGGACTCAAAAATTGTTCTTCAAAACCAAGGTGCAAAACCTTGTGATTGACCTGGATTGCCAAGGTTTTTGTGACCTATTTGGCTTGGTCAACGAGGGTGAATACTTTGAGATGAGCCCCAAGGATAAAATTATGCTAAAAGGTTCCAAAGAGACTTATAGTGAGTTCTGTGATATGTCTATCACAAACACTCCCTCCACTTTCATTTTGGGAGATATCAGAGTCAGGCACTTGAACAAGCACTGGAATGTGCTGGCATGTATTCTACAAAAAGCATTAGACGGTCTGAAGGGTAGAGAACATCAGATTAGCCTGGAGAGATGGATGGCTATGTATCTGATGAGATCACAAATTATGGAACAGCACGAAAGCCCTTTCAATTAGGGTAAGTATGTGTTCATGAAATTCATCAAGGCTCTCTGAAGCTATGATGTAAGCATTGTGAAAGGTCTCGTTGAGCCAAAGGGGACAATCATTTATGGACTAAATATATGTTGGTTTCTAGAGATATATGGTCTAAAGCTCAGAAACCCTGAGAAGTTTGAATCCAGTGACATTCTCTAGAAATTTAATTATGGAAATTGGCTGAAGCGAAAGTCTGTAGGAGAGCCTGAGGTTACTGAAGAGGCTGCACCTTCTGAGGTGGCACCTAAAAAAAACAGAACCAAGAGGAGAGTAGCTAAGAAATAGAAGGTTTCTTAGGCTCCTGCAGAGGCTATTCCTGCAGAGAGTACTCCTATTCCACCAACTGTTTTTGAAGTTCCATCTACCACTCCCATTATTGAAGATGCGTCCAGGGAGGAGGAGATGTTGAGCAAAACCAGCGGAAAACTCTGTCTCTCCATATAAACTATAGGAATTATGGATAATTTTGTGCCCACAATAGTAGATTTTGATGATGATATGGTTCTCACACAGATCTTCAAAGCTTTAAAGAAAACCATTGATGCATCGAAGACATTTGGTTCAATATTGGGTGAAGTTCTAGGGAATCATCCAAGTCTCTGGTTGCCGAGAACATTATTGATACACAAGAAGCAGCAACCACAACTATTCACAGCTCATTAGACTTTATTCAAAAGTCTCTGAATGTGGATGATGTAGTGATGGAGGATGTTGACATTGCCTTAACTCTACAAGGACTGCAAGATGCGGTTCAGAATGTTTCTATCTCAAACCCATCTGCTGAAATAATGTAGTCAGAAACACCAGCAACAGACATTGCTGAAGAAAATCCTATTGAGGAACATGTTTCCAGAAAGTAGTAGAAAGGGAACTTGAGTCTGATGTGCCATAATCTTCTAATCGAGAAGAGGATTCACAAGCTCAACCTGAAGGACTTCAGGTAGCAAAGAAGTCTATATCTGATTTGTTTAAACTTAGTTGTTTATGACTTGTCACTCATAAATTTTCTTTGTTACAGACCCGAGAAGAAACACAAGCAATAGAAGAAGCTGCACAGGTTTCTTCAGATAGAGAAGAAGAGGCTCCACAAGCCTCAATACCTAAAGAATCTGAGCCTGTTACACATGTATAGTCAGTTTCCGATGGTTATGATTCTTTTCTTACTTGCATCTTATTGAGTATACTAACTTGATAATATGTTTTTCATAGGCGCAAACTGAGAAAGAAGAGCAAGTGATGGAAACATCACAAGCTGAAAAGGAATTGCCAGAAACATTGAGCCTTCTTCATCGAAGATTTGCTACAATTCTTCAGATTGTTAACAATTCTATATTTTTACTTGCTCATTCTTAACTTTACATTGTTTACTTTCTTAAGGCTCAAGAAGAAGTAAAGGCGCTAGAAGGAAAACTTGTGACTCCTTCTGAGCCAATGGATATAGATGATGCTCTCCCAACTTCACCAAAATAGAATGTTCTAGAATCTTCAGAAGTCTCCGAACGAGTTGTTTCTGTGCCTCCCCAACTTGAGATAAGTGAAATCTTAGAAAACAAGAAGTGTTTGCAAAAACATAACTCTCTGATCGATCCATTAAATGTATAAGTTTTTATTCTCAAGTTCAAGTCGAAAGAGTAGTTTCTGCGGAACAGACTACATTGTCTCACCCTCGCAATGAAGTATCTGAAGTTGTCAATCCATTGGTAGACCCTTCTGAGCATACAATTAAAACTCAGGTAATTCAGAAACTGAATTCACCTTTCAAACTCAGATAACTTTAATGTCTTTGAAACTAAAAGACTTCTTTCTCTTTCAGGATTTAAGCATTGTACCATAAACTTCTACATCATCTTTTGATGAGGTGCACAAGTTCTTCAGAGAGAAAACCATAAAGAAACATCTCCATCTATTCAAGTCATGGCAGAAACTTTGACGTGCTGATCTTACGGATATTGCCAACTTGATAGACAACCAGGCTAGACGAGAAAGAGCTTTGGATCTGGAGACATACATCTATGCCACCTATTCTGTAAAGAGTTACAGTTTCTCTGCGGTAATGCATGAAGGATTCTTTGAGGAGATAGTACAATTTCTTGAAAAAGCATTTCTGGATGTGAATGGAGAAACTAGAAGGCGAATGGCTTACAAGCCTACCTTGGCCAAGAGTATGAGCGTTTACCCTTCTGAGCAGGAGGAAGTAAATGGGCAGTTCACCACTTTGCCAACGGTGATCAACCTAGTTTCTGATGACAAGGAGGAGATCAATGAGAAGGAATTTGAGGACCCTACCTCTGAACATCCAACCAGAATGGATGACAATGAGAGTGATGATGATGATGATGAGGCTCCCACTCCAGGATCTGGTGGAATTGCACCTAGTGCAGGATTGCCATCTGCACAGAAAGTGTCAACACCACCACCATCTTCAAAATCACCAACTCACACCTCTCAACAACAAAATAAAGAACAAGCAGCAAAGATTGTTGAATTGGAAGCTGATGCTAGAACTTCCAAGATGAATAAATTGTTGGAGAGAGAAGGTCGTTATCAATCTGAGCTTAATGACTTGCTTGCTGACAAAGAGGCAAAAACAAGAAACTGGAGGCACTGAACAAGAAGGAATGGGAACTTCTTGGTGAGTAACTCAAATTGAAGCATTCAACGAAAATTGCCGTTGTTCATCTTCAATCACTGGTAGAAGATAAGAAAGATGCTGAGGCTGCATTGCAACTAGCCAGACCATTACAAAACAAAGGGAAGACACTAATTTTTGCCCTTGAAGCTGAGTCCTCAGATGATTGGTTTGATGAAGATGGTACTAACCTATGTTTTAAATGTCGAATCGAGTAGGCCGGCCCGACCGGTTAAGCCGTGAAACCGGTGCCTACCGGCTTGTGAGGCACAAAATCCTTAAAAACCGCCATGGGAAAAGCTGTCCGAGCCGGCGGAAAGCTAATGTGAACCGGCGAACCAGAAATCGACAAACCACCGGCTTAGGTCGGCCAGTAGCCAAAAAAAATTAAAAAAATTGAACCTTTGCAAAGAAACATGAATTTGAATGGACCTTCCCTCTCCATCTACTACTTAAGTATCCTTCTTTTTCCCTTTTTCTACCTTTTTATACTGAAATTTGAACAAATAGCTCAAATTCCAAATCTGATTAAGGTATTTCTTGAATAATAGCTCTCGCCAATGTTATGAAAAGAAGTTGAGAGGTGAGAATTGAGGGATGTGAATCATGGAGAGAGAAAGTAATGAACGGCACAAAAAATGAGTAAGAAGAAGAGGGGAAGTTAGAATAAGAAAGTATGAAGATGAGAGAAAGTCTAAAGCGGCAGAAAGAATGAGTAAGTAAGAATGATTAGGGTTTCTTACTATATCACCCAATTTCACTCTTAAAGGATCCTTGTTTTCTTATGTATTTATTATAAAATTAATTAAGATATGATTCTAATAAAAATAAAATTAAAATATATGCTTTTATTCTAACTACAAATTATATATTTAAAAATTAATTTCAAAGTTATATAACACAAGTTAACATACAAACTAGTTGTAAGAGAATTATTATATTTATGTAATATTTAAAGTAAGGGACAATTACGTCCGTACCCCCTGCTGTTTGGCCTAATTACGGATGACCCTCTGATTTTTTTTATTACAGATAAACCCAAATCGCAATCCGGCGTTGACGCCGGTCATGATGTGGCATTTTGTGCTTATGTGGCTCCTACGTGGCGATTATGTGGCATTATTTCACTCTGGTTTATTTGTAATATGTTT